>PVJD01005835.1:0-108462 GCA_004026545.1 Mormoops blainvillei | reverse complement strand
CTCAATACATTGTTGAAACCTCTCTGTTGAAATGAAAGTAGATGACACAGACATTTAAGAGCCTTTACCATGGCGATTGAAAAGTGTAATGCAGAGGGATTTCACACTGGGGCTATAGCTCTGACTTGCACCTTGTGTTTGGCATAAAAATGGATCAGGCGTTTGGGATGATGCCCTGAGGTTCTTCCTGTGGAAACCATGCTGCTAGCTAGTCAGTTTAGCTAACTGAGGTACGATAATCAGCAGCATAGCCTGCGATGCCCTCTCCAATGAAGTCACTTCCCCAAGGACTAAGGCTCAATTAAACCTCCTTTGCTTACTTCGGTGACCTCGGTATTTCGCATTGTTGGGAAATCTGTCGTCATTGTTTAGAAAGCTATCTTTCAGATTTCGAGTAATCAAAATCTACAAGTAACCAAAAATTCAAATAAACCTAAAACCTCACCTGATTCATTAAGGCACTAGTCTCTTAAAGCAAATAACCAATGAGCCAAGATTTAATCCTGATCTATAACTCAGGTTTTATTGCTTTTTACTTTAATAACAGCTTTATTGAGATGTAATTCACATTCATTGCTTTTTTTTTTTAGTTTCTTTTTGTTAGCTGTAAAAAAAGTGTGTGTGGTATATAAAAATAGAACAAATTGACTTTTGAGAACAATATGGTTAATAGAAACACTTGGGTTTATAATATAGGGTGGAGTAAGATTGTATGCAGCAAAAAAAGAAATGGAACATATTCAAAGCTTCTAATTAACATGTTAATTTTATTGGTTACCTGTTTTTCTCCCCTAAATGCCTCCACTGACTCTAACAATTGCTATTGCCCTAACATTTTATAATTTATCCAATAAAGCATACAGTGGAATATATGTCTTTTTTAGCAACATAAATAGCAACAGTATATGCTTGACAGAGACTAGTATTTCCTGTTGGTTGGTGACAGCCTTGCCCTGAGGTTCCTGTGACACTCCAGTGTACACATTGGCTATCGTTTGGGAAAGCAATAAACCAATTTAAATACTCCCACAAGGTTGTCTATCCACTAGTGCATTCATTCATTTTTTTCATTTGCTCAGCAAACAGTATTTGACTGTCTCCTATATATATTGACCTATTGTTACTTGTTATGGGAGTTAAAAAATTAATAAGAAATTTTCCCTACTTTTAAGGAAGGATTTATAAGTAACCAAAGTATAGTGTAGATTAAGGATCATACTCTAACATGATGCTATGGGAACACAAAGGGAAGAATATGAATTGACAGGTCATAGAAGGTTGCATGCAAAGGTAACATTTCATCACTATGTTGAAGGACAGAGGATTTTGGTAGGTAAAGAAAGAGAAAGGGTGCTAGGACTTCCAGCTTAAGGAAAACATTGATTTGTTGAGTGCGTCTACGTGCAAGACACTGTGCTAAATGAACCCTTTCCTATGAGCCGAGTTCTTTCTTACCCCCAGAATTCAGAGAAAGAACTGGAAACCTGTAGAGGTTCCCTTCGTTTTTAGGGGAAAAGGGGGTGCACGCGGCAGAATCACTGCATTATCTGCTGAGCTGAATGACCATATTTCCTTTATTCATCATTGTGTCTGGCACAGTGGTTGGCAAACTGTTTCTGAAAATGCCAGATAATAAATATCTTAGTCTTTTTACATTTGCAAAATCTCTGTCACAATTACTCACCTCTGCCGTTGTAGCTCAGAAGCAAACCATAGACCATATGTAAATGAATGAGCATGACTGTATTCCAATAGAACTACTTATGGATCCTGAAAATTGAAATTTACATAATTTTCACATTTCACGAAATATGATTCTTCTTTTGATTTTGTTCAACCATTTAGAAATGCTAAAAATGTTTTTTTGTTCATGGCTCTACAGAATCAGGTGGTGAGTTGGATTCATCCTATGGGACAGTTTGGTGACCCTTGATGGCACATAACAGGTGCTAAAATAAATATTGTGGAAAACAATTAATGGGAAAAGCAACCTAATCCTTGTCCAAGGCCACTGCATTATGTAAGCCTAGGCCCCCCATTGGACTCGGAGTCTATGCGAATGGCCTTGCCTGCAAGCTTGCAGCTGAGGACTCTGCAGCTTGAGAAGCCAGTTGCCCTGGACTCCAGCACTAAGACATGTAATTTTGGACACCCTATACAGATGTATCTCCTGAAAAAAAAGATGGATTGGGAAATCAGCTGAGGCATCGGGCTTTGATTCTGTTATTGAAATGTTTCCAAGCCTACTCTTAAAATGAGCAGGTACTCATTGCTTGTTATTTTGCTTGTCCATCTTTAAAGAGCAAGAGCTTTTTATGTTATCTCCTTTAAGAACTATTGAATTATCCTCAGTGATTTGCTTTCGATTAAAAAAATATATGAAAAAAATCCCTGGCCAAATGATTCAGTTGGTTGGAACATTGTCCTGTACACCAAAAGCTGGCCGGTTCCATCCCAGTCAGAGTGTGGGAGGCAACTGATCAATGTTTCTCTCTCCCTCCCCTCCCCTCCTTCTCTCAAATCAATAAACATATTCTCAAGTGAGAATTTAAAAAGTATATGAAAAAAGCCCTGCTGGCTGATTTATTTATTAAGTGCACATGATACAAGTCTGATGAAATCCTTAAGAATCTAAGCACCCCTATGTTCATTGAAGCACTATTTACAATCGCCAAGCTATGGAAGCAGCCCAAGTGTCCATCAGTAGATGAGTGGATAAAACAACTATGTGACATTTATACAGTGGAATACTACACAGCCATAAAAAAGAAAATTTTATCCCTTGTGACAGTATGGATGGACCTGGAGAACATTATGCTAAGTGAAATAAACCTGTCAGAGAAAAACAAATATCATGTGATTTCATCCATATATGGAATCTAAGGAACAAACTGAACAAGGAAAATGGGGACAGACTCATAGATGGAGAGCAGGATGACAGCTATTCGGGTGGGGGGAACTTAGAGGGTGGAGGAATTGAATAAACAGGGAAAAGGACTCATGAATATGGACAACAGTGTAGTGATTGCAGCTGGGAGAGGAGCATAAGGGGACTAAATGGTAACGGAACAAAAAAAAAGGTTAAACAAACAAACAAAAAAGCATTGGAGAAATCCAACATACTTGAATATACCTAGCAAGATCCAATACTCTTGTAGCGACACAGACAAAGCTCTTGGCATCAGAAAGTGGGTTCCAGGGACATCCTAAGGTTCATTAGACATTTTTCTACAAGTTCCTAGTGGTCAGGCTTCTGGTATTCCATCCTTGTGGATCTAAAAGGGGAGCCTCAATAACTCCTGGTGTGTTAGATCTTTTCATAGAGGTCTGACCTTAAAGGCTCTAACAGTTAATAACTCTGAAGATTCCACTTAATAAAGTGTAAAGGGTGGGCTTGGCAAGTTATCTGTCCCCTCTTTGCATCATTTGTCTCTCCGGAAAGGGGAGTAACAGCAGCCACTTCTTTGGGCTGATGCAGGATTAAGTAAGATAATGAGTCACTTTAATTATTTTAACTATGCTCTTTTTAGAATTTCTGTTTTTTTAAAAATTTATGACAGTTAAAAATAGAATTCAAGTATTTTCTGATATGTTTATTTTTGTAGCCCAATTTTTTCTTCTTAGATCCTGTTGGTTGCCACATTGGATGTGAACAAATCATATTCTATCTTCATTCTGCCAACACTTGTCAAAAAGTATCACATGCCCATCCAGTCGTACTCTGGCCTTTAAAAAAAGGCTTTTGCCTCTTAAAAAGGCATGTGTTGATGTGGTAAATTAACAAAAATATCACTTATTACCTGTTTATTTACCGTGTGCTAGGAGAACATTTATTCATTCTCCAGATTTCTGATTATGCTACATAGCTATAATGATTTATGAAAACAAATCTGAATATCTTATGCCAAATTCATAGCAAGAGCCTAGCTCAAAATAAGATGTTAGTTTACATTATGGGCAGGATAGATTCATTTGATTTTCCCCAAGGGAAAAGAGTGTTTTAGTTTTTAAAGATAAAATATATCATGGTGTTAGTGAGTCTTTAGCCCCAGTAAGGAGAGTTTGCTGTAATTCTATAGGACTTTTATATATAATCATATGGTATAATTACATAATATTATCTCAGTGTCTCCAGCCAGATATAAAAACTGTTTTAAAAACTTCTTAAACTGTGTAACTTTTAGTTCTTAAGACACGTCCAATTGAAGGCATTGCATTAATCACTTTTTTTGTCCTCAAAAAAACAGTTTTTGAATATCTTTCAAGAAATTAAAGTGATCAGCAGCTCAGTTGCCAAGGGAATCAAAAGCAAAGTTTATGCCTCCCCACTGCCAGCTTACTTATACAAAACAAATGTCAGAGGCAGCTCCTGGGGAACTTGTAATGGTTTAATTTACATGTATGGAGTCAGCACAAAATTAATAGCGGTCTAGCACCAAGGTTTGTTAGCTAATTGCTGGGTTTTAATGTTAAGCAAAGAAGTGTGAATTTTAACAACACTATTTCAGAGCCTTTTTGGGAACCTGCTCTTTCCATTCCTCTTGGTATACCGTGGGTTTCAAGCTATTTTCTGAATACATTGTCTAATTCTTCAAATATTCAGGTGGCAGCCTCTGTTGTCTTGGGCATTTGCCCCCCACCCTAATACAATTCACTGGTCACTTATCAGGAAAACAGGCCATCGGGCACTAGTACTCTTTTCTTCTTTACACGTCCTTTTCCTGTAAAGGACATTGAATTCAGGTTATCCCACTGGCTGCTGGAGAAATGACTTAAGAGTTTTCCAGAGTCTAACCCTACATCAAATTACTGTAGGTAGGGAGAATTCATTTTACTAATTTAAAGCCTAATCTATTTGTAACCAGTGTGTTAATATATATCTTATGCTATAAACAAAACAGAACTTTTTCTCCCTCACTGCCCCATTACACTTTATTCAGTGGGGAATAATTTTTATTCATCCCTACAAGTAACCTCTCTGTCTGGCCCATGGTATCTCTACAGCCCTGCAGACACTTAAGTCGCAAATAGAGTGTCAATTCATTAAATAGCATAGATTCCAGGATAGTAATCCAAACTTCTGAACTTGGCTTATCAGCAGTTAAATCCTTCCTTCTTAGGGTCTCTTCCTTCCTATCTCTTACCATCTAGCTGCTGTATTAACTCCATCCATACATGACGACAGTTTTGTGGAGGGAGGGGATGTGTAAAAATAGTACAGGTCTTGTTTGCCTAGGTGGCTTCATAAACCCAGGGCCTTGGCAGCTGTTTAAAGTTGAGGCCTTTGGATAGACCAGGCAGGTATAAAAACTGCCTTTTTCTTTCCTGAGTGCTTTTATCATGGAATCTTTAATGATTCTTTGCCAAAATTTATCACCTGAAATCCCCTTAACTGGCATCCCTGTCGCAGGTTGTTCCTTTGTAGACAGAGCCTTCCTCAGCTCCGGAGTGCCTTGTGGTACGCATCCAATCTTCGGGGTCAGGGCCCTCTGCTCCTGCACCCCAATTTAGCCCATTCAAGATGACTCCCCCCTCCCTCTCTTTGTCTGGCACGACTTAGATCTCAGTAAAATATAACTTTCTTAGATGTGAGTCAGGCCCTAGTTCTGTTCCCATTGCAGAGAGGCAGCACCCTCCAACCCTCCCTCCATAGTGGTGGGGAAATGAGGACTCAGAGCACAGCAACAGGCTCCTCTGGAGAAACCTGGTGGGCGGATTCCACCAAAATCCTATTTCTGACTTTTGGACCTCTGTTTATATCTTACAGTAGCTAAACGGCCCAAGAATAATGGAATATGTTCCCATTCATCATCTAATGTTAAGTCTGCATATGGAAATTTGTACAATACACAAAATACATTCTGGTAGCCACAATATTGGGTCCTCAATTAACTCAGAAATAAGAGAAATCACAGTGAAATATTTTACATATTTTAAAAAGTTGAGGATGGAGAGAATCCCATTCAATGTGGTTTCTTAATCATTGCTTAGGTACTGTTAATTAATACATTGTGGATTTTGTGGGAGATCAAAGATGTATATAATATAGCAGTTGTCTTCATAGGCATACAGCCAAACTGGGAAAGCAAGAGATGTGTAAATGGCTCAATATAGATGAATATGCTTATGATAGAAGTGATTGAATTATACTCATATGGAATCTTTTACTTTGATCATCCAGATGATTTGGTACTTGACAAAGGAAAAGGCTAATTTTCTAGGAATGGGAATATTTGGACAGTGATTTTGGTTTGGGAATTGAAATCACTGATCATTATCATAGGTAATGCTTCAAGAAATGGAAGATTGAGGTAGTGAAGGAAAAAAATCTAACAGCTAATTAATTTGGAATAGATTACTGGTTATATAATAAACGTAGGCTAAGTCTACATATTTTGCTGCAATTTCTGTCTACAAAAAAGCATCCAATTGAAGGCAATTAAGCATTAGAGACATATTTAAGGGGCCATCACATAAAATCTCTCCAAGATGGGCTAATGGTTAAGAATTCTGGCATTAGATTTAAAGTCCTAGGTTTGAATCCCTGGCTTGATTATGAAATCCACCATCTGGCTCATTTTCATTGCTACATCCCGTGGTTAGATAAACTTTTCCTTTAACCATTACAGTCAAACCATTTCCACTGCTTTGTGACAAAGATTCATATTAGTCACATTATATTACGTGGAAAGAAGGAATATGCTTTCTTTTTTTCTTTTGAGGAAAACTTTTTAAACTACTCTCAACTTACAGGTTTCCTTAGAGAAAAAATAAAGTATAAACCATCGTCCCATTCCAGGTACAGACATTTCCTCGAAGTCTCTTTTATTGCTCATCCAGCAAATGTGCATGTTCACATGTGGTACACTGGCAACTTACTACATTTTACTCCAGCACTTAGAATTTCCTTGTCCCATTATAATGCTTTCAGGGTTTTGTAATAACATGTTTGCCTCAGTTAGTTAATTTACTTTTCTTCTTCTTTATTTTATAGATATATCAGTGGTTACATTTTACATATAGAGAGTTGCTTTAAACCCATTCAAACCATGGCTTCAGCATCTATTTTTATTATAGTTCCTACTCGTCACTCAAAAGCAATGAAAAGTAAATAAATAATCACAATGCAATTGTGAGCTTATTATACAAAACTTTCATTATAAAGACTCTACCTTTTTTATTTCTTGGCAAAACCTTCTTTGATATTAAACCAATATTTCCCTGCTTCTGATTCTGTTTTGCAGTCATATTAATGAAGCTCAACTCCATGACCTTGACAAAGGGACTAAGTAAGGAATTGCCCTTGGGTATAATGAACTGACACAAGAAAAACCACTCTGGTTAAATGCAACAAAGTAATTTGCTTAGGCTCTCAAGAGAATGGCTCTGTATCCTCCATTATAACCTATTCAGCTGAATAATTGCAGTTATATAAGTGATATTGATGGTAGTGCAGATGAAGGGGATAAATAAATATACATGCACATACACGCACACCACAATCATGTGATAACATTGGGTTCATCAGCGACACATACAGTTATTGAGTTGCTAAACATGGATGACTGCATACAATATTAAATTAATTTAGAGATACAAGAGCTTTGAAGTTTTCTCGATTGCTGCTTTCTTTCTGTTTTTGTGGAACAAGGATTTCCTTCACTTATCATTGATAGAGAAACTCCAGGTGACAAAGCTGTCAATTTTTGCTATCCTGCTCTTGAGCCTCACAAACATTTTTACCCTTCCATTAAAGGCATACAACTAAAATACTTCACAAAATATTGAATCTTCATATGGATTACAACAAAGAATTAAAGCAAAAGACTAAGGATTAAAGGAAAAGATTAAGGCAGTCAATATTTATGTTTTCTAGAACTTTAATAAATGAATCTACTCCAAAGCACTTATGGTTTGAATGCATTTGTATTATAAGCAAATTATTGATTAATTAAAAATGCTAACTGCCATCATTTACTTTTTAATTATATTTATGAGTATTCGTTGCACTCTTCCTCATGTAAAATTTTCCTGGTTCCAAAGTGAGTACCTTTAGACACAGGTGATTTGAATTTCCTGTTCATTTTGTTGTTGTTTTACCAGCCTTACAAAAACAGAAGCTTCAGGGGTTCTGAGTCACAGGATAGGTTAATGATTAGAATTCAGGAATTTGATTGCTTTGCCACAGTACTAGCCCTCTCAGAAGTCAAGCCCAAGTTTTAAAATAGAACATTCACTGCTATTGTTTAGAATGAGCTCATCCTATCTTGTGTAAAGTGCAACTTTGTAGTTCTTGTTATGAAATGGAGAGAAAGCTGGGTTTTGCTATGACAACTGAGACACTATTCTAAGGGATACTGCTGGCAAGGTTGTATGGTCTTGCTTAATCATGAAAAAATTCCCTAATCAAGTGACTAGAACACTTGGCTAATCCAACCAGCAAAATCAGCACCAAAAATTCCTTTATGATATAGATCAACTACAAGTAATTATCACTGCACCAGAGGTGGAAGCCAAAATGGCTCTGATGCAGAGGAGAAAGCCACTCACTGAGAAATAAAATTTTAAAAGCCAAAATTCTAGGATCATGTTGAATAAAGACTTAAGAAAAATTAAAAGTCCTGGACTACACATGGTGACAAGAAATACTTGTGCAGCTGATCTAGGGACTAGGACATTACCTGTTCCTCTGATACTGATACAGGCGTCCATCTAGGTGATGACCAGGCTGTACTTTTGGTTGCTAATGAATAGGAGGTTGTGTCTAAATAATACAGTTGCAAAACTGAGGCATAAATTGAAAAGTCTGGTTCCATAACCAGATGTCAGTGCTTAACAGACTTTTTTTTTGTCAGACTTTTAACATCAATATGATTCCCCCACCCCCAAAGAAGATAATACAGCATTTATTGAATCTAATAAACTTGAAAAACTAGAAAAGGCATGTAGCAATAATGGTACTGATTTAATATTTTATGGAATAACTGAGGCACATTATAGTACTGTTGCGTGGTAGCTTATAGCTTAACATGGATCAAGCACTAGAAGGATCTTACATTTTAATCTTTCAGAACAAAATTGCAGTCTATGAGTTTATGGAAAACGGATATGATATGTGAGATTTTCTGAGGTATTGATGCTTAAAATCCACATTTGAAAATTAAAGTTGATGAAAATTAATATTAACTTCCATATCATCACTAACTAATTCAAATCTAATGAAATGAAAGTCCAGAAAGAAGCTCAAGGTATATTTCAGTTCCAGTTGCCTGAGTTCAGCAATGCTTGTTAGCCGTATATACTCCCATATATCAATCTGTGCTTCTTTGTATATCACATAAAATCATAAAAGAAATTATTCTCAAGTAAGAGTTTTAGAAATTACTTTACTATTTCTATGCAATTAAAATGAAATCTATTTCATTTTGATCCAGTTAAAATGGATTGGAGATAGAGCATACTGAAAGGAAAAAAATAAGCAGTTTTTAAATATATATATATATATATTTTTTTTTTTCACTCTGACTGGTATGACTCAGTTGGTTGAAGCATTGTCCCATAACCAAAAGAATGTGAGTTCAGTTCCCGATCAGGGCACATACCTGGGTTGTGGGTTTGAACCCTGGTCCACGTGTGTACGATCCCCGGCCTGAGCACATATGGGAGGCAACTGATTCATACTTCTCACTTGCATTGATGTTTCTCTCTCTCCCTTTCTCTCTAAAAAGCAATGAAAAAAAGACCTCAGGTGAGGATTAAAAAATTTTTTTAATGTTTTTTATTAAATGCAATAAATATATAGCATATGCCACATACTCAATGACATGCAAATTAGTATTTATAATTTCTAAAGAAACACAAATATGCATGATTTTCCTAGTGTCTTAACTTTACAAAATGCATGTAAATAAATAGAATATTTAGAAATAAATTTATGTTTACAAGTAAATATAAAATATAAAAATATAGACATATTAACAAGCCTGTCAGCTATAGGTGTGTTTGTCTGTGTAAATGTATGAGAAAATGCAGCACTGAATTTGAATAGAGAGTACAAATCAATGAGGATAAATTATTGCAAAAATGTCAAATGATTTCTCCTCCTTATGTTTAATATCCCTGTAAAAAGAAAAAATATATATTTGGTTAGATTATGAAAAGTTTCAATTATTTAACTGTTATAAAATGATATAAATTTATAAGTCAAAAACTGGAAATCAGAGGAATGACTCAGTTGCCTGGGAAGTAAGACCCTGCCTCATTGTAGCTCGTTGGATACCATTATGTAAGAAGACTAGGCCCGAGCTGCTGGGTTCACTGTTCTTTGGCCTGAACTTGAATATTTATGGCAATGAATTCATCATCTGGAATAGCACAACCAGACAAGCCTTAACAGAAATGACATGCAGTTTCCTTTCCACCAGAACTCATGTCAGAAAGCTCTATAAATCTCATTTAATGGGCTGCTGTACCTCCTTGTGGAATACCAACCACAGTCCTGCCAGGTGGGTGTACTCATTAGATGTTGTATAACCCTGAGGACATTAATGACCATTGGAAAGGTTCCATAAGCTTAATACAAACCTCTCTAGGAAAAATGTGTGTATTTGGCTATAGGCAGATTAGATGTAACAGATTTCTCTCTTTATGGTAAAATCTTACTGAGAGTCAGACATGAGAAATATATAAATTTAATCCTTGGCAGATATAATTTTTAATGATTGTTTCTTAAACAAATTAGGTTTATGTCTGATGATTTATTAGAGGTTGCAATAAAAAATAGAAATAATAGTAGATCAAGTTGTGCCTCTTTCATATGTAAAACAGAATCTGACTTGAATCCAAATTTTATCACATTAAATATGAATTTAATCCATTGTAAAAATTCATGCTATGATATGTATATTAATATTATGCCTATAGCACATCGGCAGCTCAAACTTTCCTGGGTACCATAACTACTATTCCCCTTTATTAATCAATGTATTCACAGTGCACTCAATATAGTAAAATGCAGAAAGTGTTTTCTTTTTGAAGACCCTAATTTTAATATGTACACTTCACTCTGAGGTCAATTTATAGACCTTTGCTAAAAAAAAAAAATTTGAATGAGAAAATTTACCACAGTGTTATAATACTAATAATTTTAATTTTCCTTATTGATGTCTTCAAGTCAGTGTGTCCAGCAGTTTGATAAATGCTCTGTCTGTAGTATTTTTTTTTAATCCTTACCATAGCCTTTTATGGAAAGGATAGGTTATTAACTTCCATTTTTGCAGATGAAGAAAGCAAAGGTTTGGCAGATAAATTATTTTTTCCAAGATCTCACAGATGGTAAATGGTGGAATAATAATTCATACCCTGATCCGTGTACACCCAGAGTTCAAGCTCTTCTTATCATGTCGCATCAGTGCCTCTCATCTAAGCTCACCTATGGCATAATATACACTGCAGGAAAACTTGAGCAAATATTGTGCAGTGTTACCTAATAGTCTAGATAATTTGGAGGAGTTTTATATGTGTTCCATATAAATCAATCGTAAAGCATTTGCTTACTTGACATAACCTATTTTGATTGAATTGTTAAACTTTTCATAGTGCAAACTGTTAGAAAGGTTTAACTCATTATTTTACTGTAAACATTTAATATCTTTCAACTTGAGCTTTTGAAGTTTACATATAGCTCAGGGATCTTGGCATTTCCCTACTTGTAGAATCTGATATTTGTAAGGTAAATTACAGACTATTACTAGTCCGGCATCACATCCAGTTCAGTTATCCTCTGTACATGTTTCCTAAATAGCCTCTGTGATTACCTTAAGTGATGCATTTATCAGATGTCTTACACTGCATATCACTGTGTTGAAAACAGCTGCAACATACACATGAAATTGAATACCTGCCATTTCTCTCACAAAAATGCATCATAATACTAAGATGGCATTAATACACAGAGCTCTTCTTTTAAACAATATAAATTAATAACAACTATGCTAACAATAATATATGATTCATTCCCTTTCTAAAATGAATACTTTTCATAGATGAAGTCATGTTGGGGGAAACTTTTATGCATTTTTATGTTGGGAGTCTCAGGGAAACTTGCATTAATGTAAGAGGGCAGAGCTCAATACATAATCCAGGTAACAGCTTCCCTTCCAAACCTCAGTCTTTCACCACATTGAACCATATTTTCCCCCAATATTTTCTATTAATTCATTTATTGACTTTAATTTGTGTGTCTAAGCACTCTTACAGAACATCAGTAAAACATCCTAATTTCCTCGAAGTCTTGGTTTCTTACCATTGGCTAAGACAAATTAATTCCTTTTCTCCTTCCCTCTTTCTTTTTATTTTCCTGCCTCTTTCCTCTGTCCCTCCCTCCCTGTTGTCACATTTTTATTAAATTTATGTAATATACATTGTTTTTGCCTGGATTCATGATTCATCAATATTGTTATACTTTCTTTTTTTCTTTATCTTTTTTTTTTTCAAAAAGATTAGTTCCATATCTAGGAGCAAAGTCCAGGATCAATAAAATGGTCTATCTGCTCTCATAAATACTGTCTTTTGGAGGTCAAATGTAGGTGACTGCACTTTTGTTAAGTATGCAATTGAGAGTAGATTTCAGGTTCCAGGAGCTCTGGGAAATCAGACCATATTTCTTCATCCCGAGCCAGGGCATATTTCTCTTCAGTGCAGGGAAAACAGATGATTTTTTGATATATTTTATATGCCATTGGTCAGAAGTGATCTAAGTTTATTGATCAATTTATAAATTTATTTTCAAGGGAATGCATTTCGCACTTCCAAAATATTCACTAAACAACTAACTTTTCAACAGGATTTAGTTCCTGTTTATTTGTTGCTTTCTTTCATGTTAAGACCAAATCAGTTCAGTGAGGGTACAATGAAAGCAATGTTAGAAAAGCAATAACATGAAAAGCACACTTGATATAATGCTTTTTATGATCATCAGTCTCTTGGGGGTTCTTTTTTCCCCCCAGTTTCATTGAGATATGTGCCTTAAGGGAGTTAAGTAGTAGTTTTCAGAATATTTTTCCTGATAATCCATTCACAAATTTTTTTATCATGGCTAACATTGATCAAAGTAAAGATTATCATTTTTTTACTTGAAGAAGGTGAATATTTCTGAAATAGTTGGCAGTAAAAAGAACTTTGACAGAACCATTGATTCTAGTTTGAAGCAACCAACCTAGGCACACACATTTTTATTTTCTCTGTCCCGCTAGAGTTGGAAATGCCTTACATTTCTTAAACTCCTGGATTTTTGAACATCCTATTGATGAAGATTTTTTTCCTTGGCTTCACTGAAAATATCTCCAGTTTGCTTATTTTTGGTCATGAGGAATATCTGGTCATAATTCCCATTATAAAATAATTTCATGACTTGAAAGGTAGACTTATCTTTATAACTGTCTCCTCTGTAGATTCAATTTTATTTTTTCTAAACATTACTTCATGGGCTAATATGTGGCTGTTAAATCCTCTCTATTTTTGTTTTTCATTTAGAAGGCAACTGCAAATATGAAAAACTATTTTGTGTGTGTGTGTGTGTGTGTGTGGTGGTAAACAAGACCAGGTAATCGTGTCTAAGAAAGTCTACCAAGGAGAGAAAAGTTTAAGACATACTTACTGACTCTACTGAATGTAGCAGTAAATAATTCTTTATTTTAAAACTCATCAAGGCATTAATCCAGAACACTTAATGATTATCTAATATTGATATGTATGGTACCTGATATTGTGCCAGATATAGAGTATATAAAAATGAATCACAGTTACACTAATATATGACATTATGTAACTCCCAGCCTATGTTAAAAAGAAGCACAGAAAAATAATTAACCTTATAATTATTATCTTGTTTACCAGCGTATCGCCAGTTCTTATATGAATACCTAGCACAGACTAGGTCCTAAATAATTATCTGTGACTTATTTTTGAGATATAATTTATAGACAAAGTGCTTAAATATTTTTAAAAAATTTTATTTATTTATGTTTAGGGAGAGGGGAAGAGAGGGATAAAGAGAAGGAGAGAAACATCAGTTGGTTGTCTCTCACATGCCTTCAACCAGGACCAGGACTGCAACCCAGGCATGTGACCTGACCTGGAATCGAACTGGCGGCCTTTTGGTTTGCAGGACTATGGCCAACCCACTCAGCCACACCAGTCAGGGCCAAAATATTTAAATCTTACTTTGAAAACTCTTATGTAACTACACCATGTTGATTAAACTTTTCTATTACTCCCAGAAAATCTCCCATATACATCATATTGTTTTGTATAACTCCATTTAACTCATTTTATTGCTATGTAGTATTCCTTTGTATGACTGTACCATCATTTGTTTACCCATTCTCATGATGATGGACGTTCGGGTGTTTTCCATCTGGGGACAATTATGAAGAAAGCTGCTAGTCACATTCTAGTCATTGTGTTTTGGTGGACATGTGCACTCAATGTATGGGATTTCATAGGAATAGAATAGAATAGGTATTCAGTTAGCTTTAGTAGGTTAGAGTCAAATTCATTTCCAAAGCTGTGGAATCAACTGATGCTCCCATATTACAGTCAAATTTAGGAATGTAATAATACAATAGATTAAAGATCAATACACAACATGACTAAGGCAAAACACACAACTTACTAAAGCATAGTCAGGGTAGGCTATTACCAATGACGAGATAGTCATGGAACATTGATTGCTCTTAGAATGGAAAAGTTAAAAAGTGAGAGTAGATTTCAGATGCCCTCATCAAACAGAAAACTATGTGAGGAAAAGATAGTTAATTAACCAGAATGCAGTAATCATGTCATGACCTATATGTATGTTAAATCATTATGTACGCTTTTTATATATACAATGTTTCCCTTCTAGGAGAATTTCACCCTAAGTTGTATAAGTTGGATGGACCTGGAGTATTTGATCAGCAGCAAATGTTTGTTGTAGTAAGACAAGACAGTATCTTGGGAGAGGGCCAACCTATATTAATTTTTGTCCCAATACCTTTCAGTTATTGACTCATATTTGCCTTAAGACCTATAACTCCCTTTATCCAAAGGCCGCAATCATAAATGATGACATGTTTTCTCCCAGAAGGAATAGCATCTTCTGCTTTTGCTCTTCTGTATACCAGTGTCTGAGACCCATAATTAAGTATGGGCCACCTGATTTCTTTGTCTATGAGAATTCTTTCTCTTCAGATGGACTGGCAGTCTTTCGCTCTTGAAATTTAATCTTCTATGGTTGATTTTAAATAAACACACATTCAGGTGGTATCTTTACTTTCTAGCTCACCATATATAAAAAACCTTCAAAACAGACTTATTTGTCTCAATTTATTGAACTATTTGTAGCATAAAGAAAGCATCCATTTTACATTGTGTTTAGATTCTTCAGAAAAAAAGGCTATAAGTATAATCCCATATTATTTTTTAATATATTTTCTAAAAAGTAGTTTTCTGAACATAATTATCATTGAATTACTGTTAGCAGGAAATGAAAATTATTCTCATTATTTAGTTACATAAGATATAATCAGAATTTTAATGCATAAATAGACTTGTAATTAATTTCTATTATATACTAATATTATTTTCTTAATGCAATTACTTATGCTTGTCATTGTGGCATCATTTTCTCTTGTGGTATGTAACATTAGGTAGATATTCTCTGGTGATCTAGTATGAAGATACCTTGTTTCCTTGTTCTGACTGTAACTAATGTCGAACCCACCCAAATCATGACTTATCTTTTTTTGAGTGCCTGCTTAATAAGCTAATGTTTAATGCTAGAAATATATCCCACAAGCAAAAGCATGCTTCCTGAAATACTTTCCTCAATGAAATGTAGCCAGAGAATGAAATTTAAAAGCAATTAGAATAAACAGAAATAGAAAGGCATATTTAGTCTTCCCTAAAATGCTAGGTTATATGTTAGATTTAATGTAAACCCATATTTAATATAAATGTCATTTGAATCCTCAGCGTGTCAGGCTCCCCACATGCGTGCACAATTTAAATACTAAGAAAAATGGAGAATTGAGTATATGTATGAATCAACAATAATGTTGTTTTAAAAATTCATTTTAAAATACCAGAGTAATGCCATCCATGTCTAAAACATTGTCTAAAATATTGTAGAAATTCCTAAAATGTTCTTGTGTTCTGGCCAGACTTCAGCCTCTCTCACAGTTTGGATCTTTTTGTGTTACAGTGAAGATGACGAGCTATTCTATGTCTTTTGATGCAAGTGGTTTGAAAGAAGCCCCAAAGTGCCTATGGTCAGTATCAAGCAAAAGGGACAGTGTGTGGGTTATAATGGTTGCCTATTTGTTCCGACAGCATAGAGAAGGGCACCTCACATACTGCTCTCCCTTTTTTGTAGTCATGGTGCCACCAAAGGAAGACAGGGTTTTCTTTTTTCTTTGCCTTCTGAAGATTCCATGTGAACAGTCTTAACTTATCAAAAATGATGTCTTTTCAAGCACCACACAACATAGTTAATGTTTCTTAGCAAGGAAAGCTAAAGTTCTCACTAAGTCATTCATAAGAACCAGAGTTTATATGTTGAAAGAAAAAGGAAACCTCTGTTCCTAAGGTGCCTCTATTGCATGCACATCTAAAGGTAATATTCCAGACACTACCCACTGTTCATGAAGTGTAGATAAATACTTTTAGTGCATCCGTGTATTTTAAAAGTCCTGGGAGGGCTGAGTCAGGAGATGGCACTGCAAATCCGACTCACGGCAGTCATTCGATCCTGCTTAATCTTTTACTCACATATGTTTACTGAGTGCCAGTTACACGCAGTGTTGCACACAGTATAATTACAGGCAAGTTTTTAAAACAGAGTGCTTTACTAACATGTAAGTTTTCTATAATAGTATTTTATTATTCAACTGGCATTTAATGAACCATCTGCTTTGTGAAAGACATTCTGCCAAGGGCCGTGAGGGTTATCTCCAATGCTCTCAAAGAACGTATGCTTATAATTATAGTAATGCAGTGAGTTGCACTGATATAGACTTTATAATAGAAAGTCCCACCATGTTTGATATTTGATAATGAGAACAGTTCCATTTTGGTATGATCGATTTATCATGACTTGTGCATTTGCTAACAAAGTCTCATGTAAAGGATTTATAATGACTATTAGTTCAGAAGGCTATTAAACAACATTAAAGATAAACCTTTGGATCATAAAGTCTTAACCTTCTGAAATACTCAGGATAGCTTAAAGCTGCAAATCAAAGAATGTGATAAATATATTTAGTGTTAATACTTGTGCAATGTGAATAATGATACTTCCTATATTTAGGTAACTTTAAGATGTCAGGATGGGTGAAAGCAGTTGCATAGAGCACATGAAAAACGCCATATTGGACCACATCTACACACCTTAAAATAGCGTTAAAGAATATACTGAGAATTCTCAAGGTTGTTCTACATGATAAAGTTTCAAGTTCAATATCTTAAATGGCTGTTACTTTAATGGCTGTTAATAAACTTTTCCATTGTGATTTTTATCTCAGCCCCTTTTGAACCTACATTTTTCATCTGGGAAGATGGTGGTAGTTTGGCTTCATTGATACCAGACAGTAGTATGTGACAGAAAAAAATTTTGCTGAATCACTTATCTCTCCCCAAGAACTCTCATGGCTGATCACAGAACATAAAAAAGAGAAAGAGAGTCTTGAAGTGTCATATACTTCAGTTTATTAAGCAGTATATGGATCCTAATAAAGAATGTTTTTAAATGTTAATCCATCATCTCCTTCATGTGTTCTAGCCATTTGGCAGGAACTCTACTTTCTAAAGCTAAACATTTTCCATTTTCCATTTTCAACATCCCTCATTATTGGTTAGGTCTTCCTTAGTCAAAATTCACTTCTCTTCATTTGTTTTTATTCTCTCCACTAAGCCACACAGAAGCCATTGACTGTCTCTCCTTTTAAGTCCTTTCCAGATTTAATGTCTCCACTTTTTCATACATTCCTCATTAAATGTGATAGAATCCATCAACATACAGTAATGAATGAATGAATTAAATTCTTGACTCTCAATTGCCATGCTCCTGCCACCCATCTTGATCTCTAGGTGTGGATTTCAGAAAGCTCTCCGCAAAATAGGCAGCATCATAAAGACTCATGTTGCTGGTATTCTCTCCTTATGCTTTTTTGACAGAGTGAAAGGCGGTTGACCTTTAAATAGTACTGTGTGCATGCCTGTGAGGGGAGCAGAATGAATTGAGCCAGATCTGATTGCATCCTGGGGTAGTCTCGAAATACAATGACCTTTCAGCTAATAGACTCTGAATGAATGTTTTTGTAGCCAGGTAGAAAGACAAAATTACTTAACAATTTAATACTTTACAGTGAAGAAACAACCCTTCAGTGCAGAATTCTTTTTGGGATGTCAAATTAGTAAATCCCCTTGTTGAGTATTTGTGATTAGACTGGAAATATGCCTACACGATTGGGCAAGCAGCTATTTTCCACGTCTGAGCACCCCTCATACCACCACGCCTCTATCCTCAACATAAGGTTTTGTTTCTTGAAAGTTGCTTTAGGTTTTATCGCTTTAATGTTTATTTCAACTAGAACCAGGCCCTACATGGGAAAGCCTGTCCTAATACCTGGAAAATGAGTACTGAAAATCTTCAGTCAAGGAGAGTATGTCTCCATCTACAAAATATTAAGACTTTCAGAACTCCTTGGGCAGCGCTGCAAGATTCTGTATAGTTTGTATTTGCCGTGATTATGCCGGGGCTGAGTCCCTCAAGATCCACTGTATGAAAGGATTTTCTTCTTTCATATATTTGTGCCACATTATGTACTTTTATTTGCTTCATTTATGTTAAAGAATTAATTCTTTCTCTTCTACTGTTTTTTTTTTTTTGTGGCCATTGATGTCACTATAGTTACAGTAATTCTTTTTGTCTCCCTTTTATTACTTTTGTAAACTCAAACTAGTAATTATTCTGAGGAGATAAAAGATGATATTCATATTTTAATTCATAAGTATATTGGAGCATGCTTTGTGAAGGACAATTTTAAAACTAAACCTATAATTTCTGGTGGATGTTTTGAATCTATGCTTCTGTTCTGAAGGTAGTAAATAACACAGGATTTTTTTAGTGAGATGAGATTCCATAGAACTAGGAGTTGTAGACAATTGCATATGAATTCTCCTGAAGTACCTAATGTTTGGCTTTGATGACTATTAACACAGTCGCAACACTTGGTCACAGTAACCACCAAGATCATTGGAAGTCAACGAGCAAAGTAGATGTGAAATGGAAATCTCTGTGAAGTCAAAACTACCCACTGATCACATTTTTTTACTATTATATTTATTAAGTCTTTTAGTAGTCAAGTATCATGAAGCAATGGCTTGGTTTTCACTCAACCTAAGGAGGTCTGGCGGAAATTCAGTGTCCTCTGGTTTTGTGAAACCCACTGTGAATTTCCAGGACTTATCATTGCATCCTTTCCTGAATGACTACTATTCTAACATAGATCAAATTGCTTTAAATTCTGCCTTTTCCTTGTCTCCATTTTGATTTCCGTGTGAATACCTTAAGAACAGGGAACATGTTTTGCCTCTTTCTGTTTCCAGTGCCTTCTGTTCTACCTGGCATGTAATTGATACCCAATAAATGTTCATGAGTAAAAAGCTGTGTTCAGGCAAATCCATAATCACTGCTGCTTAAATATTTCTGAAGTTTGGACTGCGAAGAAAGGGGCACTGCAGTTACAATAGGAGTCTGGGGATTAGAATTTTCAATGGGGCCAACTTGTACATAGGGAATGAATGTAGGTGATAGTATTTTAATAACTATAAATCTTGTTGGATGGGTATTAGACTTACTGGGATGATCACTTCATAAGACATATAAACACCTAATCACTGTGTTGTATACCTGAAACTAATATGATATTTTATCAACTGTAATTGGACATTTTTAAAAAGAATCTTCACTAGGGGAAAAGGATGATTTGTTTGGGAGATATAATCTTGTCTATGTGAAAAAAAATTTTTTCAGGGGAAATTTAGACTTGTAGTGTCCTGTATCAGTAGGGTAAAACTATACTGATAGCTTGGTCTGTTGGATTGATCTGTCAACATCAATTTTAAATTTAAAAAATTATGAATTATATGCAGGCTTGGATTCTGAATTTCAAAATCAGCATTTGTTTGGCTTCATTTGGTCTTATTGTGCATTTGATTTTCATGTGTATTGAACTAAACTTTTGTTGACTACTTCTAAATGATTTATTTCCTTTTGGAGAGGTAATACATTAACAACTCAAAACCATAAGACATTAAACAGTATTCACTGAAAAATCTTCATTCCACCTGTCTCCAGCCACTGTTTTCATTGGCTACTAGTGCTGTAATTATCTTATGCCTAAGCTAGAGGTTTTTTTTTTTTGTATTTGTCTCTATACGCCAGTGTATTAAAAAGGTACCAGTTCTTCACACTGGTACCTTTTGCTCTCCACTTTGCTCTTTACACTTAATTACATTTCTTGGAGATTATTCTATATCAGTACACAGGGAGTTTCTGTACTTATGCCACATGGTATTACACAATAGACTTTACCATATTTGATTTTATTAGTCCCATGTTGGTGAAACTTTGCTTCATTTTTTGCTATTATAAACAGTAATAGCATCATTAAATGTGTTTATGCACATTTTAAAGTGTATCTGTAAACTCCTAGAAATGGAATGGGAAGCAGAACATTTTTAAATCTGCCAGGCATTGCCAAATTAACCTCCACAGAAAAAGTACAGATTTACACATGCTAAAGCAATATTTATAGTGCCAAGTTGTCCATGGCTTCACCACCACTGTGAGCTATGTAACTTAGAATTTAATGGGTAACAAAATGTTATTCATTGTAGTGTTCATTTTTACTTCACTTAGGATACATGGCTTTTAATGTATTATATGAAAATGAGAGCTGCTTAATATTAATGTTGGGCTTTTTTGTCATGTGCCTTTGCCCTTGCTTTTATTTAAATCATGGCCTTTTACTTATTGATTTGAAGTAACTCTACGTATTTGGAAAATTAGCCCTCAGAAATGCATTCTCTTTTACAACTTTTGACTTAGTTTATGGTGCTTTTGTGATACAAAAGTGCTTGCATTTTCATGAATACCAAGTGTTTGACAGTCTCAACAACAAAAATGTCAACATTTTATTAATTTTCTCTTATAACTCATGAGATTAAATAAAATCATACTGAGAATGCCTTTGTTTTTTCCAATATCATTTAAATTCATTTAAAATAGCTAAAGTATATTTATGGTTTTCTATTTTATACTTAAATTTTATATATTTGGAATTCATCTTAAGGTTTTTTGTTTTGTTTTTTTTTACCATACAGCTACCCAAATATTTCAACACAATTTCTTAAATAATTTATTTTCCCCATTAATATTAAATGCAATCTTAAATAT
Source organism: Mormoops blainvillei (assembly GCA_004026545.1). Classification (NCBI taxonomy): domain Eukaryota; kingdom Metazoa; phylum Chordata; class Mammalia; order Chiroptera; family Mormoopidae; genus Mormoops; species Mormoops blainvillei. Next base: position 86,963 of record PVJD01005835.1, on the reverse strand, counting down.
ACACACATTCTTTGCTCATTTGGAGTTCTGTACTTTTAGGCTCTCATTATCCTGTCTATTCAAGTCCCAGTATCACACTGACTTAGTAATTGTAGCTTTACATTATTTTTTAATATCAGTAAGTCTACCTTCTCCCCCGAAAATTACTCTTCTTTTTCATGATTGTCTAGCTAGCCTTTCTGATTTATTTTTCTATATGAATTGTAGAATGAACCTTTCCAGTTCCTTCAAATTTTCTGTTGGTACTTTATTTCCAGATCGACTCTTCTTTCTAACGTCCAGATGATTGTTGACATCTTTATGAGGTTGGATCTGCCTGTGTAAGCAGATGGCATTCTTTCTTTTCCCTAGGAAGCATTTTGATATTTTCTTAACATAGATCCTAAAAATTTACACCAGTATTACTCATAGTTATTTTGTTTTTTCTCCATTGTCATTTATAATGGAAGTTATTTGTATGTTAAAGGATAATTATTTCTTTATTAATTTTACACTGAGCCAACTTAATAACTTCTCTGTATTCAATATTTGCTCAGTAAAATTCACTTTTTTAGGTGATAAATTTTATTAGCTGTAAAACATCTAAATAATAATATTAATTTTATCTCCTAAATCTTTTCCCTAAGTTTTGTTTCCCCTCTGATTCAAATATAGCCAAGTATATAGGGGTCAGTTTTTATTTTTGATTTTTTTTAGATGGTTAGATTTTGCCAACTTTCTTTTTTTTCTTTGGTAATCCATGTGTTAGATTTTCTATTTTTGTTAATTTTATTTTGCTATAATATTATCAATATTATCCAGGTTTCATATTAATTTGCAGAGTTTATTAAAAAGGTTTCTTTTGATTCTTTCTTTTCCCTGACTGATCATTCTGTCTGCATTCTTTTACACTAGGCACTTGTGCTTTTTTTCCCTTTATTTTTCATTGGTCTAGTTGAGTTGTTTCAACTGGGGGAGTTTTGACCCCAAGGGGACAATTAGCAATGTCCACAGACAATTTTGGTTGTTGCTGTGGGGAAGGGTGAGTGGCTGCTGGCTTCTAGTAGGTGGAAGCCAGGGATGCTGCTGATCGTGGCCACAGGACAGCACCCACAGCAATAAAGGTCTTCCTGAGTGCCAAGGTTCAAGAACCCTGGCAGCTAAAATACACCCATATATTTATATTATTTTATTTTTTAAAAGAATCTGCTTTTGTATTTTTACTAATCCTACCATTTTCTAATTCATTAATTTTTATTTTAATTCTTCTAATAGTCTGTCTTCTGCTTCTCTTAAGAGTTCAGAAATCTTTTAACTAATTTCTAAATGTTGATGTGTCATTTATTTATTTTCCTTACTTGTTTCCTTATATTAATATTTAGTGCAATGATTTATTTCTTTGGGCTCTGTTCTTTAGGCTCTCTTATGCAGTATCTTTTCATTATTGGCTTCTAAATTCCATTATTTTTATCGTTATTTTTATATCGATCCCTTTTTTTGATTGAAGATATATGTTAGAATATTTTAAAATACATTTTGTTTTCTGGATTCATTATTCATTTGTAGCTCTCTCACAATATGATCTGAGAAGTTTTTCTCTCCCATTTTGATTTTATTTGTATTTAGTGCGTAGCCATAAATAAATCAGTTTTTCTGAGTGTGCTGTGGCCACTAGACTAATTTTTGGTTGTGTTTTGGCTTGTCTTCTTTATTAGGTGCTTACATTTATGAATGTTTCTACTATGTTATTTGGTAGACACCAAATAATTAAACCCCTAGTTAATTAGTTAACTAGTTAAACCCCTTATTCTACTTGGTTTTATTAAATATTTATTTTATTACTTTAAATGACAGTTTATTGTCTTCTTAAAAAACTTTTTTTTTTTGCCTTGAATTCAACCTTGTCAAGAAAATGAGTTTTGTTCTTTTATTTGCATTTGCCTGATACATTTTGCCATATTTTTATTTCAAATTTTAAGTCCTTTGTTTTAAGTGAGTTTCTTCTATCTAGTAGAGAGTGCGTTTTGTTCCCTGATGCAGATTTTTCCCCGTTCAGCCTTTATGCATTTCATTCTTTAAACGACTGTTTTCATGCCAGTCACAAGCCAGACACTGTTCCAGGTGCTGGGGCATAGCAATGAACAAAGCGAAACCCTGCCCTCAGCGCTATTAATAGGGAGGATATAAATTTAATTCTATCATATTATTTCATGTTACGCTTTTCTGTCTTTAAAACTTTTTGTACTCTGTTTTTGATTACTGGGGGGGGGGGTTTATTGTGATAATTGGGAAATTGGTATTTTTGACTTAGTATAAATTTTATGCTCCAGGTACTCTCAGTCCTCTATTTCTTTGAACGGTATCTGATTTCCCACTATAACCAGTGACGGCATTGGTATCTTTCTTCTCTCTCTCTCTCCTTCTTCTCCTCCACCTGATTTCAGTTAGTCACAATCTTTCTTAGTATTTTACTTTAATCTATTCAGTATATCCCATTTCTTACTATGCAGTATTTAAAAATATCTTTTAAACTAGTATTAGAAGTGAGACTATTACCGTACCTATTCTCTCTCCTACCCATGGTCAGCGCATGTAATGTTTACATTCTCTGTTGTCACCCTCATCCTTGCATATGTTTAAATCTTCCACAAATAAATAGATTCCACTTTCAGCACCGATCTTCTTACATAGCCTTTCCAAATATAACTCTTTGCTGGGTAAAATTCTTTCTCAAGAAATAGTCATGGGAATAATACTGTCTGAATTCTTGCATGTTAAAAAATTTTTTTTGTTAATGTTTCTACTCAAACAATACTGTGGCTACATATTAAATACTTGATTTATCCTTTAATTCCACTGCCTTCTAGAATTGAATTTTGCTGCAGATATGTGTAAGGTCAGCTTTATTTTTTTCCCTTCTGGTATTTGACTTGTTCTTATTTCCTGACAACTCCAAAGAATACTTTACCCTTGTGGTTAGTTGCTTTAAAAAGATATATCTTTAAAAATAAAAGATATATAGTTTTGCATAATGATAACATAAAATGAGAAATTATATGTAATGTAAAGATGTAGAGATAAGGAGCTCAGTGAAATTGGACAGCTATATTTTTTCTGACAAAATATAAAGATAATTCTTTTTTTTTTTTTCATAGGATTTAAGGTTGGCCATGAAGGATTAAGACATGGGAGACAGGGAGGGAACTGGATTCAGGTGGATGGAAATGGGAAGTTATGTGATATAATCATTGTGTTCTAGGCCCTCTATTTTACTAGATTCTGAGCACCTTAAAGTCAGCAAATACTTCTGATATGTCTTTTTATCCCTTGTGACTTCTAGAACAACCTTTTCATATAACAGTAAGAGCTAAGTTAATATTTATTGTTGCATATTACCACCTTATTTGTAAACATATTTAAAGTGGTCCTCAGAGTTAGAAATGATTTTGTTATCAGAAAACTATCTGAATTCAGTGAAAAGCCAGTATTCCTAAGTAGATGTAGAATATCAAAGTACATCAAGCAAGTTATCATAGCCTTATTCTAATATTGACTTCACTTACCTGTTTTGAATGACAATTATCTTTACTGTTGGGTGAGAAAAATCCAAAAAGCTCTCCCATATGTGGTAATTAAATATAGGATTTGTCTTCATTGTGCTTCTATTGAATAACAAACATATGGAAAAATCAAGCATGAGTGCACCTGTTTTTCTATTCCTCTGAGCCTTCAGCACACTAATGGATTCTTACACGGGTAGAGATTTAACTTGCATAGGTCTGTGAAAAATTTATAAGACATGGTTCCTGTTGAGTTCTGTTCTACCAGCAAGACCAGATCTTTGAGCTTCCATACAAAGACTTTATTACTTCTGAGATGTTGACCCCTGCACACTTTCCATCAAATGCAACACCCTTGCTTTTCATTTTACCCACTTTCATGGTGCTCAGATATTCACTGGGGCTTTCCTACCATAAACTTTCTTGCAACTTGAGTTACACAGTCAGCAGGATTAAGTCTATCACAAACTTGCAGAGCTCTTGCTCAAATAAGTTTCACATAAATTAATGGTTTTGTCCCAAATTTGTATTATAGGAGTAGGTTGAGTTGCAGTAACTTCTCCTATCATCAATCTCTTCCTAAAATTTAGTGTAGAAGTTTAGGGATTTGTCCTTAGTTCCTTAAATGGAAGAACAAATCTATGGAAATAAGAAGTTCTGAGAAAATCAGAGCAAATGAAATAAACCCATGTGCATGTTTGTTTGTTTACCATTAATCTTGACTAGTGCTATAATGCATGATTGCTGTCATTTGTATATGGGCCAAATAGAGAGTGGAAAGGAGCTAGCATTTTATTCATCTTACAGATGCTTATTGGACTCCATCGATACTTTGAGTCATGCATTTTTCTAGATACTATATGCGAGCATTATGGCATTTTCCAAATACAAAGACTGGGAAATTTCTGCGCTGAGCAGGCATATTCTTTGGGATTGGAACTTTGATTTGTATGATTGTAAAATCTCTCTTCTTTGCCAGATATTGGGCAACCTTCCCAAATAAGTAGTGGTAATAGACAATTCACTTCCTATGATATTTGGAAGAGTTAAATTAGCATAGGCTTTACTGGGTGTGAGTATCAGCCATCTCAGTACTGTCCAAAGATTGTCATCGATAGTTCTTTGGCTAGAGGAGTGTACTAAGAGTAACGTTTGTAACTGTAAGGAACCTTTAAAGCTGTGGTAGGATGTTACAAAGAGCAATATACTGGTAACAGACAGGCCTTGGATTTATTCCCAGCTCTGATTCCCTTTAGAGATAACTTACTTCATTCCCTGAGGCTCCAATTTACAGTTCTGTCGAGGTTGTTATGCAAGTGAAATAAAATAATCACAGTTTTACATTTATTTTTAAATGACTTATTTATTTCTATTTTTCAATTACAGTTGACAGTCAATATTATTTTTATTTGTTTCAGGTGTACAGCATAGTGGTTAGACATTTACATAATTTACAACGTGATGTCCCAGGAAGTCTAGTACCAACCCTGCACCATGCATAGTTATTACAATATTGTTGACTATATTCACTATGTTGTACTTTACATCCCCGTGACTTTTTTGTAAGGACAAATTTGCACTTCTTAATCCCTTCACCTTTTTCACAGTCTCCCAATCCCTTTGCCCTCTGTCAGCCCTCACTTTGTTGTCTGTACCTATCAGTCTGTTTCTGTTTCGTTTGTTCATTTATTTCGTCCTTCAAATTTCATTTAAACTTGTTTTGTTGTTTCTAATTCAGCTGTTTTATTCTAGGAGTAACAAAACTGAGTCCCAGAGAGGTCACCCCAGGAGATACAGGTCACTAGGAAACAACGAGGGCTAATCGATTAATAAATAAACTCATCCCGAATCCTTTGCCTTCGTTGTAGTAGGAAAGAGTAGCCATACATCTTAAAGCCTGAGTTTCAAAGATAATGCCTTTGTGAATGGCAAGACATATAGGGAAAAAAGATGTTAATTTGTTTTACTACCGAATTCTCAAGATATTATGGAGCAAATTGCTAGAATTTATTGCAAATGAATATTTGTTGAGAATTAATTCTGCCTGAGATATTGAGCAATGAAATAAATTTAGAAGTTTATCAAAAGAATTAACTCTCTGTGTCATAAGTAGAAGGCAGTGCTGAGTCTGGTCTCTATTTTCTGCTGGTCAGTAATTCATATTGTATGAGCCGATCAGCCCAACCTCGCTGTGTAGTTGTTTTCTAATTTTACAGGCACCTTCCTTCACTATAGCAGCCCTAACTTAAATACAGAAAAATACAGGTTTAAAGTATTCATTTTTAGTTCCATGGAGCACTTTTAAACTCATGTGCTTATCTTTGCTCATTGCTATTGATTCTCTGTGACTCTTGACTTTTAAATATTAGCTTAGTCAAAAGGGGTCTTGTTACCTGTCCAAATAGCCATTTTCAGATTTTCCATGCATTTCAAGGTTTGTTCAGCATGACTGAAAGCTGCATCAATAATATATCAACAGCATTTAAAATAAAAGGAAGAATTCAAAATTCTGTCAGAGGTAATTGCAAAGGCCAGACAGAACGGTGTAGGTTTTCCTTTCATAGATAAAATTAATCAAGGATATTATTCCAGGTGAACTTGCACATTTAATCAAATTTGGCAATGTCTAGAGACTATAAAACTAAACTGTTTAAGTGCTTAAAGATTAGAAAGGTAAATGATTTTCTTAAATAGGTCACTCTTAGCTTAAAATGTTTAGTTCTATTAAAGCTTTCATTTCTTGTTTTGAAAATTCTGAGACCTTATCTACTATCTTTATTTTTCAGTTCTATTTCCACCAGCTGAGAGATCATCTTTCCTGATATACTGGATTAATGTGATTTGTCACTCCTTGTGTTTCAGGGCCTCCTGATGTCCATTAAAAATTATACAATGAGCATTTTACTCTTAGGGTAGTAAAAAATTAAAAGACAAAAATGAAAGGGTGCTTTTTTTTTCCCCCATCTGAGCTTCCAGGTTGGCCTGACACTGGATCTCATCAAAATTAGCTGTGGGTGCTTAAGAATATTCAACAACAACCTTGTGTTTTTACTGTTCTGGAATCTTTATCCCCAGTACATTAGAATTACTGTTACTGAGTTTGTTAGTATTAACTCTGCATCAAAAACATTTTTAAAAAATTCTTGCCTAATTATATTATTATTATCATCACAACTCAGTGTATGTTTTACATATTTTTTTAATAGGAAATGAAGTAAGTATTAGCAGGCAACTCAATGATATGAAGTCTAAAATATGCTACAGTAATACAAAATAAAACAAATTTTAAAAATGCTCTTGATTTGTAGGGGAGTGCCTACTTAGCCTATGAAAGAGTAACACCAAATATGTATGTGTCTGTGTAAATAAGTGGCCATGGGGTCACCAAAGTTGCACATCAGTCATAGGGATAGCCACATATTCCTAAAATTGGACAATAAGATAATTAACATGTATATTCTGATTCAACAGGTCTAGATGGGGCCTGGGGCTCCTCAGTTCCGTTCATTTCCTAGGGTTGTTGATGGTGCTACACCGTGGCCACAGTTTATGCAGCAAGGGATTAGAAACAGGCTCCACCTTGTCCATGGCACTTTAAAGTTTACAGTATTCCTTCTCATATAATATAGCACCTGTTTATTAAAAAAGTTATGTAGAACATGTAAAAGGAGATGTATTTATTTTAAAGATGAGAACGCTAAAGCAAACACGACTTTTCCCAGCTGCTATAGTGTGTAAGCTCCTAAGTAGTAAATATAGTACAAGATCTCAGTTCTTCACACATCATGAACAGACGTTTTTCATTATATAATGTTCCAAAGCTGTACGAGAATAATACCCTGTAGTTAGTTTATATCCCTTGACCGTTCAAATTATGTATCATAGCCATTTCATATTTTTCATAGGAATTTATATTTATTTCATTTTATGCTGTTAAAAGTTTATTTTCTTAAATCTGCAGAATCTGCTATTAATTTCAAAATCATTGCATTATATTATTTAGTGTAAGTGATGTTTGGCCTCTAATTTGGTAATACTGCCCTAAAATCAATTTTAGAGTTTCTCAAAAATCAAGATCTGATAGGTAGTTACCAGGCAGTAGAAAAACAATGGAGCCAAAATATCTGTGTACTTCAGCATTTAGCTCTTCTCTGTGCTGTGTGAATGGGGATAGTTAAAAAACAAATGTGAAGGGTCCCCTACATACAAATGGAAGAAGATGTCATTTCTCTTTCCTTTCCTCACACACTCTTATTTTATACAGTAAATAAACATTGTGGCTTGGTTAAGTAAAAAGACATTTTAGACTTCAAATCTCAATTCCTTCTTCATCAGTTAATTCTGTGCACTTAACCTTTCAAGACTCAGGTTTTGTAATTTTATTTATTTAGATCCATGAAATTTATTTTGCTTCAACTGTGGGCCAGATGCTTAACTAGCTATGCTCAATATAGTGATATCCTTACTCTCAAAAGAGCTCACAGTTATAGCAAAGGCTCTATATAGCCTGAAATTATTTGAGCCACTATAAAATGAGGATCACACTACCTATGTATCTCACAAAATTATTTTGAGAATTGAACAGGGAACCTTTGAAATGTGATTGAGCTGTCACTGGAAACTTGTAGGCTCTCATAATGTCAGGTTTGCCTCTTTTCCTTTCTCTCAGGCACAGTATTAGACAGTTGTACTAAATAATTACTTTAATCCTAAATTGATCAAGCAAATGATATTCTTTTTACCAGTCTTGATGTTATAGTGCCCTAAGCAAACAGATCACATATCCCATTAGAATACAACATTCAATTCTTAGTATAATCCCTTCCTAAAATAGTGACAGTTCTTCGGTTTTTATCCTGAAAACTATAAGAATGTATCACTCTTTTGGTTGTTCTGAGGGAAAAACACTGGAGGGTATCATGATTTTGATAACATCGCTGTTATTTTTAAGGATTTCATGTGTACTGTGCAAGGGAGACAGGTTGACTTGGAAGCATGGCTGAGGAAATGGGATACAGTTGGGGTGAGAGTGAAGTTAGTTACATTTCACTTATTTCAGCTTCTAAATACTGTTGTAATTCCAATGTTTAGCAGAATGACGATGCAAGATTCAGAGAGAGTAGGTTTTAACCCTGCTGGTGAGTGATGATATATGTTGATGTCATTTCTAGTCACTTATTTTTTTTTTCCTATAAACAAAAAGACATTTTAAAGTAATAGGTTCCCTTGTAGAAAATGTAGAAAAGTAGTAAAGGATGCTAAAGTTTGTTAATTTCAAACAATTATTTTTCCTCTTCAGCTATTTACAATTAACTTTCATCCTTCTAAATTCTAAATTTCTGCTGCAGTTGCATTTGTTTTAAGCACAAATTGAAAATAAAGACTATGCATTATAGTCTTCAATAAGAAATAATTGACCTTTACTTGGCAGCGATGGATAGTTGGGAATGAATCTTCATTCCTAGACGTTGCTTTGATTTTCAGTCTCTTCTTCCTTCAATTTCAGTGCTTCCTTCAATTTCAATAATTATCTCCTATTCATTCACTGTTGGTGTGATAGGTTTGTAACAAAAACTAAATGGACTTTTAGCTTTACCAGGTGTAAGGGAAAATTTTAGCCCTGGTTCAGTATAGCTTCCAATATTCTAATAATCAGACCAAGGGGAACTCAGGAAGCAGTCAGTATATATTTTAGATATTGACTCTACTTAATAATCTACTTCTAGAGGTAGAGAAGACTGAACTGGCATCTTCATAAGAACAGAGGGAAAGATATCACGTAAGCTAAGAACATAGGCACAGGATATGGGATTAAAATTCTAAATTTGAATAAGTACCAGAGTTTTGCTTCCTGAGTTTTACTTCTCTTTCTAAAATTGCTGCTAAAATAGGTATTTTACTGATTGCAACATGAGGAAGCAGGGTAGTTGTAAGCCTTTGTGAGATATGTTTATCCATTTCTTTATTGAATATGTATATCTATTCATGAGATTGTGTATGCAGTCTGCATAGGTGCATATGTACTCATGGCTGCAGTAATGACACTTTATGTTTTTTAATGAAAGGCAGAATCTTGCTTTATTCCTTTCTTAAGGATTTCAGCATGCTCATGCTTCAAATGCAGATTGCTACTTTAAAAAATAATGGTACACTGTATTTTTTTTAAATGCTTTTTCACTCAGCATGAGAGTATGGAGCAGTGACATTGCATAACACACTATGGCAATTGCACATAAAGCAAAGATATAGGCAATTGGTTTTAAATCAGGAGAAAACTCATATTAGCAATTGGGAAGAGGAATGGTTAACTTAGGCCAGGAGATTGGACACATGAAGAAGGTCTAGAAGGGAATAACCCTGTATACCAAGTTAAGAAGTTTAGTTTTCATTTCATTTCCTTTCTCACATAACAAAAATGCATCCCTTTAAAATGTATGATGCAATGAATTTTAGTATATTCACGAGGTTTTGGAAATTTTGCTACTATCTAATTCTCAGGTGGGGATCAGATCCGCAACCCTGCTGTATAGGGATGATGCTCTAAGCAACAGAGCTAATTCAAGAGCATTTTTATCTCTCAACCCCCCAAAGATCTATGCTCATTTGTCACATTTCCTTCCCTCGTAAACACTAATTTACTTTCCATCTCTATGGCTTTGCCTATTCTGGACATTTCATAAAAGAATCATATAATGTGTTGTCTTTTGTGTCTTACTTCCTTCACTTAGCATAATGTTTTTAAGGTTCATCCATGTTTTAGCATGTGTCAGCATTTTATTCTTTTTCATGGCTGAATATGATTCCATTGTATGGATATACCACAATGTTTATCCATTAACCTGTTGGCGGACATTTTGTCAGCTTCCACTTTTTGGCTGTTACGAATAATGCAGTTAGGAGCATTTGTGCACAAGTGTTTGCATGAGCATGTATGTGTTTTCACTTCTCTTAGGTATAGATCTGGGAATAAAATCACTAGTCACACGCTAACTTCGTTTTTAATTTTAAGAATTGCCACATTGGCTTCCAAAGCAGCTACACCATTTTACATTCCCCCAGCAATATATGAGTGTTTTACATTTTTTTCCCATATCCTTTGAAGGGTGAACACATTGAGGTTTTGAGATAGAAGGGTGATTTCAGGAAGTAACTGTTGTTTCAAGGTTTAAGTTAAATTCAGTTTGGCCCATATTGACCTGCTGGCAAGATATCCCAAGGGAAAGGCTAAATGGTTAGCTATGCTTTTTTGTTTCTGTTTTTGTTTTTTACTGTGAAATTTTGGCCTTGAGATGGCAGCGTGGCTTCATTTTCTCTAACTTGAACTCATTTAAGTGTGATCTGTGGTAATGGGTGAGCAGGTGCTGGTAAGAGATTACGAGTCCTGGGAAATCTTCCAGGCAAAGATCAGTCTGCGTGCCCAGAATTTGCATTTTAACAAGGACTTCAGCTGACCTACTAGCATAAAAAGGAGTCACCGCAAGAACCTCACTGAGAATACTAACCCTTACTCCTCTGGGGTGGGGTGGTTATGTACAGTTGAGAACTGATGTTCAGGTCCGAGTTTGACCAGCATCATACCAGCCACCTCAAACTTTATCTATCATTTCATTATAACACATTTTTGAGGTAGGACTATTGTACTCTTCATTATAAAAATGAAAAATTTAGCCTTAAGAGATGGCAGAATTGAGGTTTGAACCCTAAAGTTAGTGTTTCCGTTTTACCAAACCATATTGGTATAATTTTTATTTACTTTAAATAACAAGAGTAGCTGAGAAAAGAAAAGAAAAAGATTTTCTTCCATGTGAAGGAATGGGAATCCTTCACATTTGGTTTTAACTGGCTAGAAGAGAAATGTCGATTTAAAATAAATGGAATTCTACCTCATTATCATCCTCATCACCACGGTCATCATCCAGAGGCACTTCTCCATCCCCTTTTTGCTGAGCTGTTGTGCCCTGCATCTTGCAAATACAGAAATGCTATATAAGTTTGCCTGGTAATAATTATGGATGTGGTAATTGGATTTCAGAAAACATTGCAACACTTAGGGTATCTTATGAAGTACTAACCCTGAGGCAGTGTGTCTGGGAAATTTAGGATTGGGCAGTAGCCAAGGTGACCTTGGTATTGCTGCTAACCAAGCTACTGTGGACTTACAGAATCTAACAATCTATTCTGTATGCCCTTTATTTTTTTTCCTTTTATGGGTTATATGGAAGTTTCTCCTTCATGCAATGTATTACATTAGGCATAGAGATTTGTAAAAAGTTATTTCTGTCACTTTGGTAATAACATGAAGTAGAACAACATTTTTATATTATGTTAGTAGTAAATATTGCAATTAACAATAGTGTGCACTTTTTGTATTATTTCATTTAGATAATACATTTTTAGCTCCTCCAGGGTATCAATTACCCTGGTTATATTCCTCAATATATGTTGCATGTAATAGGTGATTAATTAAGGCAACCATGTAATTTATCATCCAAATCTTGATAATTTTCAAGTAAAATGGGACACCATTATGAATTTTGCCTGGACTACAGAATAAAACTAGGATTGTACCAGGCGTGCTGTATGTATGATAGCAAGTACTAAAAAGGCATAAAAATAATCACATTATCTGAGGAACCACAGAGTCAGATCTCATGAACTGCATTATAGCTGATAATAGAAATCATTGCTCTTGATCCATTTTTATATTCTGTAGCATTTTATATTAAGAACAAATCAGTGGTAGAAATAGAAGACAGATGAAGAATAATGTGAGAGAAAAAAGCAATATCTGTGTACTAACATGTACTTGTTAACCATTTCTTTTACCGTTCCCAAAATAGAATTTTAAAAACATCGTTCTGCTTCAGTAAGAGGGCTTTGTGTTTTTTTAAGTGTAGTCACTGCAAGTTGCCTAGGTAACCTGTAACATTCAGCACTCAGGCGCATTTCATAAGTAAAATGTGTTGAAGGTAACATAGCTATAAGAAACTGGTTTTATCTTTAGATAATTCTAAGATTCCTTTAATGTGAATTTATTTGATCTGAAAATATTAATGATGTCAGATTTGCTCTGCTAACTACATACCTACAGTCTAAGAAAAGTATGGTTGGGGTGCAGTGCAGCACACATGAGGAAGAAGTCAAGATAGTCTATTCACCTGGAAAGGAAAGAAAGAAAATGTCTATAGGAATAACTGTCCACTGTGCGTAAATACCACGACTGCTTTATCCATTCGTCCGTGATGGAACAGGTTGTTTTCATGTATTGGCTATTGTAAATAATGCTGCCGTAAATATGGGGGTGCAGATATCTTTTAAGGTTAGTGTTTTCATTTCATTTAGGTATATTCCTGGAGGTAAAATTGCTGCATCATTTGGTGGTTGTATTTTTAATTTTCTGAGACATCTCCATACTGTTTTTCATGGTGGCTGTGCTAGTTTACAATTCCACCAGCAATGCACAAGGTTCCCCTTTTCTCCACATCCTCAGCAGCTCTTTTTTCTCTTGTTTTTTGGATGATGACCATTCTAACAGATGTGAGGTGGTATCTCATTGTGGCTTTAACGCATTTTTCTCATGACTAGTGATATCGAGCACCTTTTCATGGACCTGTTGGCCTTTTGTACATCTTCTTTAGCTAAATGCCTATTCAAGTCCTTTGTCCATTTTTGAAGTGGGTTATTTGTATTCTTGCTATTGAATTGTATGAATTCTTTGTATATTTTGGATATTAAACCCTTATCACATATATGGTTTGCAAATTTTTTTCCACATTCCAATGGTTGTCTTTTCATTTTGTTGATTATATCTTCAGCTATGCAAAAGTTTTTAAATTTGATATAATCCCACTTATTTATTTTTTATGTTGTTGCTTGTGCTTTAGGTGACCTATCCAACAAACAAACAAACATAAAAAGCCATAAGAAAAGGAGGAAATACCATTTGCGACAACCTGGATGGATCTTGAAGGCAATGTGCTAAGTCAAATAGACAGAAAAAGATGAACACTGTATAATATCACTTACATGTGGCAACTAAAAAATAGAAAGAGAGATAAAAAGACCAGATCTGTGATTCCCAGAGGTGGAGGGGACAGGGTAGGGATTGGAGGAAGGTAATTAAAAGGTATAAACTTCCAGTTATAAGTAAGATTAACTAGGGATGTAATGTACAACATGATGACTTAGCTAACACTGCTGCATAATATATAAAAAAGTTGTTAAGAGGGTTAACACTGAGTGTTCTCATCACAGGATTCTTTTTTTTTCTTTTTATTGTGTCTACATATATGAGAAGGAGGATGTTAGCTGAATCAATTGTCATTATCCTCCCACAATATATATAAATCAAACCGTTATGCTCTCTGCCTTAAACTTACACAATAATGTATGCCAATTATTTCTCAATAAAACTGGAAAAAATGTCTGGAGAAGATTCTCAGTTGCATTCTAATGGAGATACTGAGTTTTAATTCAACCTTAATTTTTCTGAATTCTAATGCCTCGTTCTTTTTGCAGGAAAAGTAATCAAAGTGTGCCAAGCCAGGATGAGCAGTCAGTTTGGTGAAAACAGCAGGCAAGCTGGCTGATTGAATAGATTTTCCATTTTCCAGCCCTGTGTCAGGGTGACCTGATAGGGACCAGCCAATGCAATCATAAAACTACATTTGGATTTTTGCCTGTGTCATATACCATAAAAATATCATGTACTAAAATGGTCTTTTCACCTTTGAGCATAGAACAAAGAACAGACATATTTTCACAATTTAATTGGTATCTGCCAGTTCTACCTCCCAGGGAACATCACACCAGAGCAGGTAAAATCTAATGTGCAAAAACAAATACTGATTTTTATTTTTTCATGTTGGGTTTCCATATTCTGACAATTTAGTATTGAATAAACACATCTAGAATCCAAGAATAATTATGTCTAAGGAGTTTATAAAATTCTTGAGAATAGCTACAACAGTGTCTTGAAATGGAAGCTGATTTACCTCCGGACATTCTGATGAGCTATCGTAGGTCAAAAAACCTTATCTGAGTCTCTCCTATGGACCTGGGTATCATGAATACTTTGTCTCAGTGGTCTTTGTTGAGTATAAGAAAACAAGAAACCCAGTTTTCATTGATTTTCCTTCTCGTACCCAATTATTACAACGGACTTACTGCCACATCATATCCTAGTTAATAAGACCCCACTGAGTTTTCTAGTCCCATCCCCTACTTCCTCTCTCAGTTTATTTACATTCTCTCTGGATTTACGGCTAGTGACTAAATATACATCTAACTTGGCATTTCTCTTTCTCTCTCTTTCTCCTTCATTGTTTCTTCCTACCACCCCTTTTTTGTCAAAATTGAATTAGAATTATAAGCCATCTCAAATGCCTATCTTTCCTTTTTACCAAAAGGTGTTTCTTCTGTGTGCGTGTGTGTGTGTGTGTGTGTGTGTGTGTGTGTGCGCGTGTCTTCTCGAAATCCACATACCATTTAGCTTTATGGTATTTCAGTCACATCTGTTGTTTTGCAATTACTGTATCCCACCTTTATACTGCTAGCCATCACTGGAAACAAGGATGGAAGCTCAAATATCTTTGTATTTTCTTATATTTTAGGCATCAGTGCATGTTTGTTGACCTGAATTGCATTTTACTTTTGGATTTCTAAAACTTGGGCTATATTTCCTTCTATATATTATCCATGCACATTGTTCCTCCATCTTTAAGTTGTCCTGAATCATTTCATGTAACATTTCATCATTTGAAGGGCCATTTGTGATGTTCTGAAGGCCTGGGCAATTGGTTCCTGTGCTATTGGTAACCCTTTCCCCCTCCAACACCACTGGTGTTTGTAGATGTGTCATAATCTAAAGATACTGGATACCTCTTTGGGCTGTGCCGATGTCCACAGACACACTAGAATCTCTCGTATGAGTAAAGCCTATGACTCATGAAACAAGCCTTTTTAAACTCTAATTACTATTAGATAAGCATAACATTTAAACCTAGTTAACATTTTCCCATTGACTGATTTCTGGAACATGGAGAATGTTTAGGAAATAGAGAAACACTGATCATGAATTAATAGGGGAGTTAGTGTTGGAAGTAGAGCTCTGTCAAAGAAAACGCCCCCCTACTCAAATAAAGAGAGAACCTGAAGGATTACATGTTCTTGATAGAATCTAGTTACCATCTAAGGTAGACAAACTACCAGGTTTGGCTAAGACCGAGTCTTACCCTATTACCAGTCCATGCCCTTCAAACCAGCTTCTGAAAGAATCATGCAAGTGCATTAATTTGCTCCTTTGTCTTTCATGTGTTTGGGGCAAGGTCTTTTAAGGCACTCATGGTTGACATGTGCAGAGGACTTCCTTGTGTTTTATATCACCAATAAAGAGAATGATAATAGACAAATCACCTTGAAAAAGGAAAGGACAGGTTTTCCAAATTCTCCTTTTCGGTAAATGATTGGACAATTAAATATCAAAGTTCAGGGCTTTTTTAAATCTTTTAAAGAAAAATTTTGAAAACATATTTTTCTCCATAGATTTTTAGGACATTGTTTATTCAGTGACCAGTCATCTAGAGGTTTGCACAGCTCTCTGCTCATAGAAGGCAATTATTAATTTTTTGTTAACTGAATAGGTGAATGACAGTTACCGATTGACCGCGAATATGTTGTGTGTGTGTATTCCAGTATGTAAAGTGATGTAGGAGAGCTGCACTAAAAACAAAAGGTAGTACGGAGTAGGTAAAATCTATTTTAGATTGGTGGATCAGGAGAGACTTCAGGGGCAAATGACACCGAGACAGTAATACCGTGAGAAGAGTTTGGAGTATTTAAAAGACAAAATTTGGCAATCCAATTAGAAAAAAGCATAAGCAGAAATATAAAGTTAAAAATAACTATGGAGTATTAAAGTTTAGGACATCGTAAGTCATTTAGCATTTAAGGTTAGAAGGAAAGTAGAATGATGAGAAAGAAGTGAAAGAAGGTAAGTAGGAACCAGGACATGGAGAACCTTTTATCCTGGATGGGGCAGCATGAAGTTATTCAGTGATGTGTCACTGAAGAATTCCGAGCTGATGGAGTTTACATCCTGCCTGCGCTGTAGACACTGTCCACAATATTTGTGATGGATTGAGGTGAGCAGGTACTAGAGGCATGGAAGCTAGTTAGAAAACAATTTCAATGGTTAAGATAAGAACCTGGTTGTTTATTTATTTATTTTTTTGTTTCCCTTGCCTGAGGAGATATATCTGATAAAATATGCTATGAACAATGTCCATGATTTTGTTGCCTATATTTACTTCTATGATTTTTATGGTTTGGGGTCTAACATTTAAATCTTTAAACCATTTTACATTCATTCTTGTGTGTGGTATAAGAAGGTTGTCTAGTTTTATTTTTCTGTATGCATATGTCCAGTTTCCTCAATACTATTTATTGAATAAATTAAACCCATTGTATGTACTTACTTCCTCTGTAGACTATTAATTGACTATAAAGGTGTGGGTTTGTTTCTGGACTCTCTATTCTGGTACATTGATCTGTGTGTCTGTTTTTATGCCAGTACCATGCTGTTTTGATTACTGTGGCATTATAGTATAGTTTTATATCAGGTAATGTGATTCCTCCAGCTCTGTTCATCTTTCTCAGGATCTCTCATTATGCAGAGCCTTTTGTGGTTCCATATAAATTTTTGATATATTTGTTCTAGTTCTGTGAAATAGATCATGGGAATCTTGATAGGAATTACGTTGAATCTGTAAATTGCTTTGGGTAGTATCAAACTGAAACATTTTTGCCCAGCAAAGGAAAATATCAACAAAATAAAAAGACAACCCACAGAATGGAAGAACATATTTGCTGATACATCTGATAAGGGGTTAATATCTAAAATGTATAAAGAACTTATAAAACTCAACACCAAAGTAATAAACAATGTGATTAAAAATGGGCAAAGGAGCTGAATAGACACTTCTCCAGAAAGGACATATAAGTGGCCAATAGACACATGAAATCATTTCGTCACTAATCAGAGAAATGCAAATGAAAACCAGAACCAGATATCATCTCATACCTGTAAGAATGGCTATCATCAATACATCAACAAACAAGTGCTGGTGAGGATGTGGAGAAAAGGGAACCCTCATGCAGTGTTGGTGGGAATGCAGACTGGGGCAGCCACTGTGGAAAGCAGTATGCAGATACCTAAAAAAAATTTAAAATGGATCTGCTTTTTGACCCAGCAGTCTAAATTCTGGTAATATGAGATCTGTCCATAAGGTATCCAGCCATGTAATATGAAAAATAGAGACATTTATTGAAAATGTTACAAGATACAAGAAACGTTGCACATAGGACAACGATGCCTCAGTCACCTTCAGTGTAGGCACCCTGAGACCACACACAATTCTCACAATTGCTGTAAGCTGCCCCATCACGTTTTCCTGAATCTCATCGATGGTCTGAAATCTCTTCTCTTTCAAAGGTGGTTTTAGTTTGGGGAAAAGCCAGAAGTCACAGCACATCAAACCTGGGCTGTAGGGGGTGCTGAGTTACCTGCATGATTTAATGTTTCACAAAAAAACTGCATGAGACATGATGTATGAGCAAGCACGTTGTTGATGATGAAGCTGCCAGTCATCAGTTGCCCATAGTTGTGACCTTCTGAATCATCCGAATAGTTTCTACAGAGGAATATTTAAGCTTAATGCTAAATTTGATGGCAGATTCGTTGCTCTACTTGCTCAGCCACTTTGAATGTGACAGCCACACAGTACACATGCTCACTGAATGGTGTCTACCATCCCCTCTGACTAGTACAGTGAAGTAGTCATTGTTCACACATGCTCATTCCAGTCCATTCTCCTTGGCTACCAGGTTACATTGATGTCATGCAAACCATTCTCATTATATTAATAATGGCCGGACTTTTTCTGGACAGACCTCATATATTTGAAGTAACTCAAAACACTAATTCAAAAGAGCATAAGCACCCCTAAGCAGCCCAAGTCTCCATCAGTAAATGAGTGGCTATAACAACTATGGGACATTTACACAATGGAATGCTACTTGGCCATAAAAAAGAAAACAATTTTACCCTTTGCAACAGTATGAATGGACCTGGTGAACAATGTGCTAAGTGAAAGACAAATACCATATGATTTCACTCATATGTGAAATCAAATGAACAAACTGAACTAACATGCAAAATAGAGACAGAGTCACAGGGAGCAGGACGACAGCTAAGGGAGGGGGGACAGTAGTGGGGTAGAGGCATTGGGAAAAAAGGAGAAAGGACTCATGGACATGGGCAGCAGCATGGTGATCGAAGGGGGAGAGGAGTATAAGAGGACTAAATGGTAATAGAATAAATGTAATAAAAACAAACAAACAAACAAAGATAACAGCCTGAACTGTGATGGTGGCAGTGGGACTGTAAAGAAAGAATGATTGAAATACTGGGAGAGTAGTATCAGCACCCAAAAGGTAAATGATGCCTGAAGCTTGGTTGGTGTCCTTTTGTCCTAATGAGAAACAGGAAATTTAAATTTATCTATCCTAAACAGAAACAGAAAACTCAGGTTTGGGAAAATGAGAATGAGTTCAATTAGGGCAAATTAACATACTAGGTAGATCACTAGGGTGAAAACAGGCTACAATCACCAGTGGAGACGTCTGGGGTTTATGTTATAGTTCAGTGGTTCTAAAACTTGAGTGTGTACCACAATTAACTGGAAGTCTCGTTAAAACACAGACTTCTGAAACCTGGTCCCAGAGTTTCTTGTGAAAGGAAGAAGATTGTGTAGGTTTGGGTGTGGCCTGATAATTTGCATTTCTAACATATTCCAATTTGTTGTTGCTAGTCAACAACTGGGAGAAACTGTCGCTCTGCCCCAGCCAAGTGTACCTTGAAGCTCATGAGAATCTCCCGAGGCGCCTTAAAGAACACCAATACCTGGGCTCATACCACATGTATTAAATAATTTGGGGTGACTTTTTTTCCCTTAACTTTCTTAGATGATTCCCAATGGGCAACCAGACTGAAAACTGCCAGTCGGATCTTGTGATATTTCAGATGTTAAAAATTGGATTTTATATAAATTTAAAATTTTTTTATAATATTCCATCATCCACATAAAACAAATGTGTATGCTTCCAAGTTTGCCAATCCAACTCGTAACTAGGTGTGGCATCTGGCTTAGGCATACAATAGGCAGCTGAAATGTAGGGCCAGGACCTGGAAGATAAGTTTAGATGGTGACCTTGGCTTTGGGTGTGTTTATGTAGCTTTATAAATGTGGAACAAACCCAGCAACCAAATGAAAACCAGATCAAGTGATTATTTTTTAAAAACTCTTATTCTTTTTCTTCTTTCACCCATTTTTTCCCAAAGCCCTTTGTTTTATATGTAGTCACGAATTACATCATCCAGATTAACTGGTCCAAAACATGCTATATCTCCTTTTCGTATCTCCTCACATGTCATAAGATCATCTCAAATTTAGTGTTTTCCATTTATCTGTGTAAATTTCTCTTTTTAGATTCATTAATACAGTTTGGTTTCCTGACATAAATATTGGCCAGAACCCATATGTTGCAAGTCATAGATTGCTGGTGAAAGTAATCAGAGCTTGATTCCTTGTCAGATAAGACTGGAGAAAGAACTAGACAAATTGTGTGTTTATTAAAGTCTATAGCAAAACCATTTAGAAAAATAGCTTCAAATTTGACTCTCCATAATTTTCCTAATAAAATACTCAGTCTTCATTATATCTTATTTATAAAAACACTTTTTAAATGATGGTAAAAATATTGGATAGTCATTGAGAAATGCCTACAGATGTTGTACAGTTCCATGTGTTTTCTAAGATTTCTCTGTTTGTATTTCTTATTAATAGAGAAAATTTTCCCACAGTAATAGAATCAATCTCTTCTGCCCACTTCTCCTCGATTAGGCTCTTTTACTTTGGCTTTGTGTTGATGTTTGGCTGATAGCAAGTGAAAAGAGTGACAAAACTGAACTTGAAAAAAGTTTGGAAAAAAATTAATTCTTGATTCTAGAACTAATGACAATGACAATGACAAAAACAATAGCATATCTTCATGTATAGTTTCCTGTGTAAGGCACTGTTTTATGTACATTAAACATATTAACTCATTCATCAAAACAAACCTATAAGGGATGAGAAAACTGAGGCCAACGGTGGTGACTTGTCCAGTGTCAAGAAGCTAGTAAGTGGTAGGATGGGGCTTTGAACCCAAGTCTATCTGACTCAAAGCGAGTGTTTTTCATTGTCCTACTGTATTCTTACTGTAGAGCAAGTACCACTCAGTAAACATGTTTTCTTTGACAGTTTATAAAATATAATAAACACAATAGAAACATTAAATTACCTACTTCAACATATTCATCTTGTCACACCCTTTATATTTAATTATTAAAACATTTATCACCTTCTGGCATCAATGAAAAATTATTGTGAAATAAAGTGATGCGTTGGATACCAGTCATGTCCAGGTCTGCTATATGCGCCCTGTAGTGTATTAAACAAATAACCTAGTTCTCCGAGCCTCAGTTTTTTCACCTCAAAATGACGATCTCCAAGATTCGCTGAAGCTCCCAAATCTTATTAATTAAACTTTATTTCTAAGATAAAATGAAAACAGGGTCATTACCTGTGGATTGCTTTTACCCTAACTGCTATTGCAGAATAGAAATGTTGTTCATAATTTTCTTTAATATGAAAATTGTCATAGGAGAATTGTCTGATTATCTGGCATTTGATAGGTGTGGTTTATTTATAGGGTATTAAGACATATTTTAAGAGATTGTTTTTGCATAACTAAATTATACTATAAATATTACAGTTTACAGAATAATGTATAAATTCATTTGCTTTCCACCCAAGAGGGGTCCTATTTTACATTACAGAATAAGAGCTAGGAAAACAGCTTCCCTCTCATTGTTAAAGACAATGGACGGGGAAACAGGGAGGGTCAGGGTGGGGAAGGAATAACCCCCATACCTGGGTGCCTAGATAACTAATGGCCTGACGTGACACGGTCCAATCTATGAGATGTTCAGGTTAACAGTAACTGAGGAATAGTTCTTTGAGCCTACAAAGAAAAGAAATAGTTACTTAGAGGAATGTAATTGGAAGGGGATTTTATGTAGGAAAAAAATTAGGGTTATTCTGTCACAGAATACAACAATACACAGCACTGTCTTTGTAACAATAGCCTGGAAATTAGTTTCAGGGAGGAAAGGAAATTTTCCTTAACTTACTGTGGCCTCTGAGTTCCTTGCAGAGTCTATTCCTAGAGTTTACCATGATGCCTTGCACATAGTAAAAAGTCAGGTATTTGCTCAGTTAATGAATTGTGACTGCATTTAGCATTTTCATACTGATATTAATAAAGTGGGGTACATACAGGAGAGGGCAGCAGGATGGAAAGAAGGAGTCTTAAATTAAGTCCTGTGCGGAAGTGTTTAAAAATCTGGGAGTGTTCGATGATTATGTGTAGCCAAAGAACGATAATATTATGTCAAAGAGTAGGATTTGTTTCACATGACTTTAAGGGGTAGAACAAGAAAAATTTGGCAGAATCTCCTCCACAGGGGAAAAATGTTTTGGAGGAAGTAAAGGAGAACAATCTGAGCTGTCCGAAGATGGCCCGGGGCTGTTTGGGAGTGCTGTGGAAGCCCCTTAAAGTAGACCTGCTGAGAGGGAATGGCTCCGAGTCTGCAAGAGTGCTGTGGGAGGGGTCCCAGCATTAAATAGTCTTATGTTTATTGTTTTGTTTTGTGTTTTGTTTTTGTTGTTGTTGTTGTTGTTTTTTGGGGGTGGGGTGGTGTTTAAGATCCATATAATTATGAGTCAGGCACTTAAGCTTAGGGCCTAGTGCTATGGGGAATGAATAATGAGTAAAATCTTAACAGAAGAAACAACTATTCGAAATATCGCCATGTATAGGCCATCAAGTATAATGCTAAGGTTAGCACCTCACGGTAGTGGGGTGAGAGTGAGAGGGGCTTCTTCAATTACTGAATGATAAGTATTAAGCATTCATCTCCTTTCCCTTCATCAATGGCTCAGGAATACAGACTCTGATTGGAGATTAGTGGGCTGTGACCTTGCATAAGATAAGTCTCTTCAGAGGACCTTTGGGGAACAGAGAGCATGAGGAATTTCTGCCAGGATCACCTCCAGCAGCTGAGGAGTAAGTTCTCCATTCCTTAGGAGGGATCTGAGTTGCAGACGACAGCGTCCAGAGCAATTATTTTTATACAACTACACTGAAATTGGAAAATATTGTTCTTTACAGAATGAAAGATCCTAAAGTCGTTTTTTCCAACCATTTTTCCAAGGTTGCAGCTTTCCATGCTGCTTGGCTTTGTTCCAATGTTGATATTTAAGGCGACTGTTAGCCATTTGACACAGCTTCAAGCTGGATAATATGATTTTACATTTTTAACAAGCTTTAAGAAGTCAATTACCAGCTCCCTTTCTTGCTGGCTTTCACTCTTGTGAAAGTTGCTTAATTTTAACAACTATTTGGAATGCAGGAAAATGTGACTGAACTAGAAGCCCGTTGTTCATTACAGCTTCCTTTTCTGTTATTACAAACACGTGGTGTGTATGACGATGTTGGCTTTGTGCAGTCACTGCCTCTTACTCCAGATCTTTCCTTAGCAAAACCATTTGATAGCATCATCGCCTCTTCCTAAAAGAGCGTTTTCAAATAAAAGAAGTAATACCCACCAAGATTTGTAGAAGAAAATTTATCGTGCTTGCTCAAAGACTTACTATTAACTTTAATTATCAATTTTAGCTCTGATTCCGGGTTCTCTTGCTTATTAAACATGAAACATTGGGTAAACATTTTGCCTTTTCTGACTCTTAATTTACTCATCACTAAAATGAATATAACATCGATTTCAAACGGTTACTGTGAAAAATAAATGAAAGTGAATTAATAAGTGCTTGTGAAGCCTAACACACAATTGTGTAGATGCTTGATAAATGTTATAGCCTGTCTCCACTGAAGAAAGTGCATTCTGTGGACTGAGAAATTACCTAATTGACAGTTTGACAGTCTACTAATATGCATCATAATATTTGTAAGTTAAATTGACACATAGAAAGGAAGGTGGCTGTTTAAGGAATCACGCCGCTCCCTTTCCTTGACTTGGGTTTGTCTTAATCTGGCACCTGGGGAATTGACCCACTCCTGGGCTCTAGTCCATGACCAGTTGAAGCTCACTCACAGTCACACATGGCCACAGCCTCCACAGTGAGCAGTGGAACTGGAAGCTCATTGGAAGAACTGGATTATGAACATCCAATCTTTTGAGAGGCACCTCAGTCACATTCAATAAGGGACAGTTTAGTTGCATCACAAGGTCTCTGGGTAGTCTGAACTGCATTCTATCTATATGTTGGGTCACAGAGATGCAAGAGTTCTTGTCATATTTGAAAAATCAATTCTTTGGTGTACAAAATTCTATACTAATAGGTAACATAAGTTGCCTAAATGAAGTAGTTAGTATTTAGTGAATTGAGAGCTAGACTAGACCTAGGACTGTTGCCAGTGGAAATAAGGTTCTTCCACAGAGTCACGAGGAAAGCAGTTTGAGGGTCCATGCATAGGAGAAGTAGTGGTAAAATTTATTGGAGCAAAAACAAAGGACTGTCCCCAAGTGCCCAGTGGCTCATCCACAAACAGGTGGCTTAGCTCTGTCTCAGTGTGGGAGAAATCCTGCATCCGGGGCCTCAAACCTGCACTTGCGCTCACCAAGGCCAGGGTTGCTGGGCCCTCCCCCTATCCAGTCCCTTCCTAGAACATCCAGGGTTTCATGCCCTTATCCAACCTGATCGTTTTCCCAGGCTAGGCACCTCCACTGTATGGCTTCTGCCTTGGCTCTTACTGCACATGCCTTAAAGTAGAAGGACCTCTCCTAGTGCTATCTTGGTTTCTACTGCACATGCACCCAGCAAAGGAATACCCCCCAGTGTTTTGTTTCTCCCTCCAATAATCCTGCTGCTGGGTTGGTTGTCCCCTAGGGAGACTGGAAAGCTCATTCTTCCTGCCTATTCAGAGATTGTCGGGGAGTAAACCCCTTCAGCAGAGGATGTGTTGTTGGTCACCTGGGGAGACTGTGAATGCTGCAGCTTCCTAGTGAATCAGCTCCCTAGTTTATTAGGCTCGGTATCTGATTCCATTTTCCCCATTCCTTTCTTAATAACTAGCTAGCTACCTATGCTAACACGACCTGCTCTTGTCCCTTCTAAGCTGAGTGAGGTTGGTATGCCAACTTAACTTATTGAAATATCATCATCCCGAAAGGGGCATAGTAATATTTACCTAAGGAGGGCTTTGCAGATGAAATGAGATAAATATTTATATACGAGAAAATAAAATGGCATGATCATTTGTAAAATACGAGAGCATGGTAATACTTATCTGAAGATAGTCTTACTAGAGACTATCCAAACATGCATAAGGTTTTCCCTTTTCAAAGGGTTATTCTCTACTGATTTATGCAGAGCTCCCCACTGACTACAAATGCAGTTTCAAAAAAAGAACGTGAGGCACAGCTCCCTCTCTAGCTCGCTGGGACAGTTGTGCTTTAAAGTGACAGCATACTGCATTTTCTTGCCTAAAAGGTAAGAATATTCTGTGTGAAACCCCCTTATACAGGACTTTTGACAGTTATGAACATAGATACATCATATCCTGACCAGCTATGCTTGAGGAAGAACATACTGCAAAGACCATTGGTATCATAACGTTTCTGGGACTAACTCAGAGCACACAGCCCTGGCTAGAGCTGTTGCCACAGTTGACAAGAAATTTGTTTCTATATTTCTCTTCATATTACATGACATAGATGCTAACCATCTTATCTCCACTGGCAAAGCTCAAAGACTAGCTTTGGAAATTGTTAATGGAAATTGCCAAATTATCCTTTCACTTTTTCTTTCCTCCTTTCTTTTGTTCTTAAAATTCCCTTTCCAATAAATTTTTATGGTGAAGAAAATATGAAAGGAGACATTATCCGTCTCCAGAATGCCACAAAAGGAGGCATACTATTTATGGCTTTTAAATGACAAATCCTGAAACGGCTTTGAGTTCATACAGGATAAAGAGTTGGTATTAAATGTGACCTTTGATTTCAGTGGTCTCAAGCTGAAACCTTCACTTTGGCTGTGCAATCTGTATTATAAATTATTGGCCCAGTTCATTGCATTTTGAAGTAGCAAGGGAGAAGGGGCAGGCGGGCAGCAGCAAAAACTACTTCTTGTCACCTACAGTCTTCAAAATAACAAGTTATTTGAATTTAACCATTTTTCTCCCCACACCATTTTCACATCACACATTGAAATACCATTTTTCCTGAAAGCAACTGACTGAGCTAAATCAGTCCTTGGCATTTTATGGCAAAGCCCTTCTCTATTCCAGTCCTCAGTTTCCAAATCTATAAAATGACAGCGTCAGTCCATATGACAAGTATATTTGTTTCCGCCTCTAAATCTTAGGACGGTATAACCTCCTTGTTTTAATTGTCTGTGAAAGAATAATTCGTGTCTGTTTGTCATGGCAACAACCCGGCAGCTGCAAAGAGCAGCAATGTGTCTGAGATCTCCGTATTTAAAGGTAGACCCTGCTGTGCAAGTCGATATAAATGACAGCCTTCCAACATGAAGAGGATGCATTTACAAAGGAAGTTAGGCAAAACAGAAGTTAAATTGCACATGCGCGTTGCCCAGGTTGCACAGCGGGCTATTTGGGGAGCACCGTAGGCTGTTTAATGTTCCTGCGTGTGACGTGGGAGGCTTCGCTTTGTAGCGGGAGTCTGAACTTTGGTGTTTTCTTATTTCTTTTAAAATATGCAGTTGTGTAGGGTTTATTATGTTCTTTGGAAGGAAAAAAGGATTTTATGTGGTGACTTTAAAAAAAAAAACTTGAAAATTACCATGCTGCAGGTCTTATACTTTCTTTAGAATTTTAAAAATAAATTTAGTGGCATCACTAACTCAACTGTCTTTGATTTCATGTGTCCAGAACTGATCCTTTGAAATGCACTCAATGCACTGCGTTTTCCTTTTCAGTTAATGCTAACTCTACCCTTCCAGTTGGTTACAAACCAAACAAACTAGAGTAAGACTCTTAAAATCATCTTCAACTACTCTCTTCTCTTATTACCCCAGGTATAATCTGTTAGGATTTTCATGGCTCTACTTTTTTCAAACAGAAGCATCATCTGAGGGCTTCTCACTTTGTCCACAGTTTACACACTAATCCAAACCATCAGCATTTCTCCCTTGGGGTGTCTTCAATAGCCTACGAGCTAGTCTTCCAGCTTCTCCCCTTGGAGCCTCATCCAAACAACAGATGGAGTATTCTTCCAAACTACATGAGTCATCATAGCTTACCTCTGCTTTAAACTCTGCAGTGTCTCCCCTTTTCGCTTAAAGGCAAACATCGTTACAATGACCTTGTGGGATCTGATACCCTACCGCGTTTCTGACCTCATCTCATGGCTGCTTTCCTCTTTGCTAATTTCTCTCCAGCCACCCTGGCCTCCTTGCTGGGCTTGGGTTTCATCTACCTTGATGAGTGTATGAATCTGTTAAAGTTGTAGCATTCCCCCCAACATATCCCCACATCTTATTCTCATTTATATTTTTGACAGCACTTATTTCCTCCAATAAAACATTTATTACATTTATCGTCTCTCTTCCACTCTCTACCAGAATACAAACTTGATGAACACAGAATTATTTCTTTTTTATTTTTCTGTCTTGCTATACCACAACATGTAGAACAATGCTTTGTTCAGAAACAATGACTAGTAATTATTTGGTTAATTCTGTGATAGATACCAAGGTCAAGCAGAAATACTGCAATTGTAATTTTTGTTCAACTTCATAATATCCTAGGTGTCTATGCAACTGTCCATTCTTTCATCTGCTATCTGTGACTGTAGTGTTGACTTTTCTAAATTTTTTTAACTTTATATACAAGGGGGGACCCTCAAAAAACCTGGAATTACCTTCTGGGGGGCAGACCCCTTGTAGTACAGGCTTCCCCTGCTAGGTGAGTGTTCTAGGAACCCATCTGTATCAGTGCATCAGCTGGCATTGTTGTGAGAGGCTGTGAGAGGCTTCAGTAAATTTTTTTTTAAACTCTTTCAGTGCATTTGCCCATTTCATGGTGGGTGATTTACGAGCGCACCTACCCACGCCATGCTGAGTGTTCAGCAGTTTTTGACCAAAAACAGCATGACCCTTGTGCCCCACCCTCCCTATTCACCCAGTCTTGCCCAAAGCGACTTTTTTTGTTTTACCAGATGAAAAAAGTCCTCAAAAGGAAACATTTTGCCAGTGTGAAAGAGATGAAACAAAAAACCGGCAGTAGCACTAAAAGGCATCAAAATTGACGAGTTGAAAAACTGTTTTGAGCAGTGGAAAAAAAGAGTCTCAATAGGTATATTGCATCAAATGGAGAGTACTTTGAAGGTGACTGAAGTTTAAACATGTAAGAAGAAATACATTTGTTCAATAAATAAATTCCGGGGTTTCTTTTTGGGTTCCCCCTCAAGTATAAGGTTATTTCCTTCTCTGAGCTCTCTCCGAAGCCTCTTATATTACCAGGTTCTTCCACTCTGTTTTGTGGGAAACTACTCCCAGCTCTGTGTGAGCTCCGACAATTGTTCCTAATGGGTCTCTCCCTCGCCTTGGGTAATTTCCTCTTACACATGTACAGGTCAGCATCCATCTGTGTACTGTGCAGCTGTGCTGAAATTTAGCTTTCTTCCTCCTTTCTGGCGCTCTGCCCCGCTGTTATAACCACCTTGGCTTCCTGAACTCATTTCTGTCTCCTCAAGCTCTGGGAGCGTGTGGGCCATTTGGGCTCTTCCCTTCTGTGTCGCTGCCTAGAAACTTCCTCCTGAAGCAACGATATAATGCTCACGGTATTTGTTTCCCTTCTTTGAGGAGGACAGATGTTTACTGCATATTTTCCAACATCTGAAAACCATTGTCTGGTTTGGGTTGTTTAAGATGGTAAATCTAGTCACTGTTACTTGTACAAGGCCAAAATGGAACCTTGTGGAAAACCACTGAAACCAAATCTCTCTCTTTTAAAAATTTTTTTCTGTAAATAAAGAAGCATATAAGTAAATCAGGTAATCAATGACATACAACAACGTCACTAATTTTCACATATAGAACCTGCAAGTTATCATCAGATAAGCAATAAATTAAGAGTCAAGCTGTTTGATTTTTAACTCCATCAGTTGCATCATTTGACCCTGGGAGGGTCACTCTGAGCTTTAACTTCATCATCTGTTTATGTGGAGAATAGAATTCCTGCGGCTTTATCACAAGTTACATCAAGGATTAAATGTGGTCATGGATAGAAAAATTCCTCTCTCTCAAATCCTGTACTCATATGAGGGGATGTTCTTATTCTCATCATCATTACCTGTCAAACTAGAAAATTCAGAATGATAAACCATTTCTCCTTAATTCATTTTATGCATGTTTATCCTGAGAAGTTATGTAGACAAGATTGTATTCTATTATGATATAATGTGTGTCAGTTAAAATTAATTTTCACTTTAATACAAAAAACAAGATCTCATAACATGGGCAGTTTAAACAAGATAAACAATTATTTCTATTGCATAAAGGAGATATGAAGGTATACAATTATAGCTGACATAGGATTTTCAGAGGACATCGGAGACCCAGGTTTCTCTTTTGCTACTTTTCCCTTCTCAGTGATAGCTTTCATCGCCTCTTAATTCAAGATGGCTGTGGGAATCCTAGCCATTATATCAACATTCCATGAGAGGAGCAAGGAGAAGCGGAGGATAGCAAAATACTTTCCTCCAAGACAGATCAGCTCAATTTAATCAGCTTTTCTGAGAATCCCCTCACATACCTTTGGTTACATCCTGTTAACCCTAATTTAGACAGATGGCCATGTACAACTATCAGGAAGGTTGGTAAAGAATGTATTTTATTTATTTTTTTATAGTGTACCTATTTAAAAATATGTATTTTGTTATTAGAGGAAAAGTAAGAATGAATGTTGAGAGTCAGTTTTCAGTTTCTACCCCATAACTTTTCCTTAGCAACAAAAGAAGCTCTGAACTCATTCAGTGTAAGGTTCTTCATGAAGCAACACTGCATAGTCGCACTTTCTGTATGCACAGCGAGCCACCCCCAGGCAAATAGCTAAGTTAGTCCAAAGACTGCTGTGAAGGCCTTTCTCACAGAGGTTTCCCAATGGCATTTTGAGCTGTGGTGGTTGAAATCTTGGGGATGCATTCTCTGTAAGGTCATACACATTGTACTCATCTTAGGAAATACTTATTTCTATACATTACGGCTGGACATTTTTATAAAACAAATTCTTTTCCCCCACTGATAAACAATAACTTCAGAAGTTTTATTTTCATTCCATGATGATTTTTAGCAAGAATGCTTGAAACTCTAGCTTGAAGATTTTCTTGATTTTCTCCATCTCTGTCTGGTAGCTAATGAGCTGTAAAAGGGATGCCTAAATGCACTGAGAAATTTGCTATATAAAGGAACTCGGGGTTCCTGAAATGAATCTTTTTGTAAAGCAAGGAATGTTTTTGCAGTGGAAATAATTACCCTGTAATTTATCTGGCCTTAAGTGGGATTCTCCTATGTTTAGTTTTGGGAGTGGTGTTTGCAATGGATGTCCCACAGGCACCTCAATGTCATTGTGTCTGAAATGGTGGCACAGAGCCCAGTTAGAAGACTACAGCTGCACCTCTACACCAGGTTCTCTCCACTCTAATTCATCAGCCACTGTGAGGCCAGAGGAATAATTCCTCAAAAACAAATCCACTCATTTCGCCGCCCTGCTAAAACCCCTGCTGGATCCTCATGGCTGACTGGGCAAATGCCAGCCCTTTAGCAGAGTGTTGATGGCCCTAGACGTTTTGGCCCCAACTGCTCTTCCAGCACCCTCTCCTGCCATTGCCCTCTACATGCCATATACCCTAGCCACACTTCACTTCTCCCCACTCTCCAAATATACCAGACATTTCATTCTCCTCTGCATTTGCTTTTGGCTCTGCCTGGATTGCTCTCTGTCCCACCCCTTTTCTAACTGAAGAATTTCTCCTTCTGCAAGCCTCAGCTCCAGTATATGTCTTCCAGCTCCCCGAAGAAAGTCATCTGCCCCTTTATTTCCATAACAATCTGTTCATGTGTGAGAGTACTAGCTACATTTTATTGTAATTATCATTATATGCCTGTCTTCACAACTGAACTTTAAGTTTAGGAGCCATGACTTAGTAAAGCTTTCTATGGTGGCACTGGGTAACATTTGGTTGTTTACTAAATCCCACATACTATGCGCTTTACAAATAATATCTAATTGAAGTCTCTCAAAGCAATTATAAAGTATTATTTACACTTCACCGATGAATAAACAGATGTTCAAAGATGCTTAAGAGCTTTTGCATGATTGTACTACCAACAAAAGCTAGAGCCTGGATTTACACCCATGCCTGGTTCCAAAGCCTAGATACATTTTTCTTAATGTAACATGCTCCAAGAAAGACTGCTGCAACCACTGTAGAAATCAGTATGGAGGTTCCTCAAAAATTAAAAAAGGGAGCTGCCTCATGACTCAGCGATTCCACTCCTGGATATATATCCAAAGAATCCCCAAACACTAATATATGCACCCCTGTGTTCATCACAGCATTATTTGCAATGGCCAAGATATGGAAGCAACCCAAGTGCCCATGAATAGATGACTGAATAAAGAGCTGTGGTACATACATACAGTGAAATATTACTTGGCCATAAAATGAATGAAATCTTATCATTTGTGACACCATAGATAGACCTACAGGAGGGTATTGTGCTAACTGAAATAAGTCAATTAGAGAAAGATAAATACCATACGATTCCACTTGTATGTGGAATTTAAAGAACGATATACATGAGCAAAGAAAACTGAAATAGACTCATAGATAATAGAGAACAGAGACCGATGGTTGCCAGAGGAGAGGAGGTTGGGGGACTGGGTGAAAAAGGTAAAGGGATTATGAAGTACAGATCGGTAGTTATACAATAGCCACGAGAATGTACAGCACAGCAAAGGCAATATAGTCAATAATGTGATAATAACTATGGATGGTGCCAGTTGGGTACTGGAAATATCAGGAGAATACTTTGTTGAGTATATTATTGTCTAGCCACTATTCTGTACATCCGAAACTAATACAAAATAATATTGCATATAAACTGTAATTTTAAAAAACTTAAAAGAAAAATCAGGCCTTATAAAGGCATACAAGTAAACTCTGAGAAACACATTCAGAAACCAAGATGCAACTGTCCCCATCACATATATTACTTCACGTGTTACCCAAGCACATGTTCCATCTTTGGACCTAAGCACCATGATTGGTATCTAACACATGAAAAATATATGAAATTGAGTTTAGGCTGTCTCCAAAATCTATTGTACATGCACCCTCATAGGATAAGATTTCCCACCAGTCAGGTTAATATGAAGGAAACTTCTAAGGCTTTCCAAAGCGACTTTCCTGGAGAGTGCAGAGGCAGGGCAGTGCTTTAGAGGTACATGTGACTACTCTTTCCACTAAATATTAATCTGTTATTTTATTTTCCCCACCAAGTACTTGTTTCAACAACAATGAGGCAATTTTTCAAAATGAAGAAATAAAATTACGGATGGGCTCTACGTCATCCATCCTACCCTCTTGAAAAGACATATCTCTAAACATATACAGTAAAGATTATTGATATGTTGTAAAGTGATAAAGATTTATGATAATGGTTTGGAAACACTTTCTTACTAACGTAGATCAAGATAGAGTGCTGTTAAAAATGGACCAAAAGATGTAAGCAGAGAAGTGCATTCATATTTCTTATTTAATCGAGTAGTCTCAACTTGTGTATAAACATGAGATATATTTATGTTTTTCTTTGTTCTTCCTCTCACAGCTTTTAGGTTTACTTTGTCAAATCTCCCTTTCCTCTTCCTTAGTGAACTGCTGGGTAGAGTCTATGATTCTCCAACCACTTGGTGTACCTTAGCATAAACCTCTAAACTCATGTCTGGTTTCAGCCTACGGCTCTTCGGTTTTGGAGACTAAAACTAAGATCCTTAGCTTTATGGAGTAGAGGAAAAGAGGGTTCTCTATAGTAGCTTCTCCTGTCACCTGTTCTTGGCCCCGGGTGCTTGGCTTTTCAGGGAATGGGTAAAGGATAGGGAAGACAGAAATCTCCTTGTGACTACACATGTAGCTAGTGGAGTGCTGCCCGTGGAATTGCCCTGGGTTAGCCTGCTGCTGATGCAGTCGTCCCCAGAGAAGCGATATGTATGGATTTCTTGGATTAATACTCAGTTTCCTGGGACACCCTCTCAGAGGACCAATTCTGTTTCCAACTGACCCCGTCAATGGTATAGAATTGTAACAATTTCTCTGAGTAGAGCATCCCATTTATTTGCCTGCAGCAAACTGGGCCTTTAGCCTGTAGACCCAGAGGGGACCCAGGGATTTAGAGACGGGGGTGAAGCGGGTTTCGCCCCTGTGGATTCTCCTTACACACACCGCACTCCTACATGGCCTCCTCCATGATCTGTTCCAGCTGAAAACCTGACTTCCAAATCTCCGCATCAGAAGTGAATACTCTTTTCTATATTCTCATAGGCCCAAACATTGGATGACACATCACATTCTTCTAAGAATCCTGGAATCACTTCCTACTTGAGCTACACTATCAGAACAGGAGGGCTTACTGCTAAATTTTGCAAGCATCCAGTCAGAGAATAAAATGCCAATCTCTCCTTGGCAGGAACTCAAGATTCATGAGTGTTACTCTTTGAGCCTCCCTCATTTGGCTTCAGGGAGCAGAGATAGTCTCCCCCAGCCCACAGGGAAGGAAGGAATTGATTGTCTTCGTGAACCCTGCGTTTCTCAAAAGGCCTCTGCTATCTCCAGTCTTTCTCTCACATTAACATGGGAGGAGGGGGTGATATGGTGGTTGGTGATGAGCTGATGGGAATTCTTCATCTCTTTGTATGCACTGCAAAGGGTATAGGCTCTAATTCTGGGAAACTTATTTAGAATGTGGTGCTTAATACTAAGTACTTTAATCTTGGATTTAGCTACAATTCTGGCACCACACAAAAAATCCACTCAGCAATGCGTTATATTTAGGTTACTTAATTAGATTATATTAATTATTTTTACAATGACCAAAAGATAATATAGGATATTCCTGCCACTGCCAACTCTTGGGGTGCATCTGTATTAGGAGCAAGGTATAGCCCAAGCTCAGGAGAGTGGAAGGTAAACAGCAGCCATCACTAACCAAGAGAAATACAGGGGATAATGAAGCAAAATGGTATATACTTTAGAGGAGCGATAGGAAGTCCCAGTGAAAATCTGAAGAAAAATGGACTCTGGATATCATGGGCCCTGGGTAAAAGGCTCCAGCCTGACTTCACAGGTTATTAAAAGGCAGTTTATTTATTTGGTTAGGGCATGGGACTTCCTAATTCTAGCTCCAGGAAAGCGTGATTAATTTCTCTTGTTTTAAAGCTGAACTGCCAAGTATGGAAGACACTAGACACATATGGGTACTTAGATTTAAATAGTAAATAGATAATATTAAATAAAATTAACACTTCGGTATCTCAGTCATAATAAAGACATTTCAAGTGCTCAGTAGCCACAAGGAGCTATTGTCCCCTGCATTGGACAGTGCAGAAATAGATCATTTTCACCATAACAGAAAGCTCTATTGGAGAGCATTACATGTTGAGATTCTTACTTGTTGGGTGATGAGGAAAATGAAAATTTCCTCCTTCATCTGTGTTCAGATCTGCTGGTGTGGGACTAAAAGATGTGCCAGAATTGACATGGTTTAGATTGATAGCTTTTCAAGACTTTTTTCAACTTAGATTTTGGGTGGCCTTTGTCTGACACTCAACTTCTTGAAAAGCGAAAATCTCCATCTCTCAATAGTTGATCATTTGGATCAAACAATTATAAATTATCAAATTATTAAACTTCCTTTATTTATTCTTTGATGAATTGTTCAAATCAGTTGACTAACATGGCTAATTCCTTTCGGCCACATAAAGTTTATTTACTAAATAAACCGACCTTTATTTACTAAAAGTACAATCAGTTTTCAGGGAAGGCTCAGAAACTCCGATTAAAACCATAGTTAAGAGCATAAACTGACTCATTTATTAGAAATGCTTAAGCTATTCAAATGCAACACGCATCCTTGTCCTTAGTCTTAGACATGTGGTATTTACAGAAAAATTTAAATTGGTCTTCCAAGCCTTAATTTTGTTGATACTTTTTAAAGCTGTGTGCAGAGAATGAAAATGAAGTTCTACCTCATTAGTCAATTTCACATAATTCTAATTACTTTTCATACGTGAGATCTTATTGAGAAGGATAATTAAACTAAATCAAGGTGAAAAGCCAGTTATAGGACAAGCGCATGTAAAGTTACAACTTACGAGGTGAGAAAATCCCCAATTAGTCTTACGAGTTGTCTAGGCTAGACAAAAGCATGAGTTTTCCCTGGTGTACATGTACATACATGTACACACATATTTGCATAAAGTCTTTAAAAGCATTTTTAAAAGATTCCTACAACTGTGTTGACTAATCTTCCCTTCCTCCCCCCATACACAGACCAATTC
The DNA here is from genome assembly GCA_004026545.1 of Mormoops blainvillei. NCBI lineage: Eukaryota > Metazoa > Chordata > Mammalia > Chiroptera > Mormoopidae > Mormoops > Mormoops blainvillei. Next base: position 51,663 of record PVJD01005835.1, on the reverse strand, counting down.
TTTTTTATAAAAGGAACTGAATCAGTGAAATAGTTTAGCTTTGTATTGTTACCATCAAGTGTTATTTAGCAGTTGTCATTCCCATTTTCTTTCACTGATTAAAGAAAACACTAGAAATATAGAAGGTAAAAATAAACTATTAACCTTATTTTTTTTCTGTCTTTGTTTATCAGTTCCACACAGATAAGTGTTCACCATGTTATAACACTTTGTAACTTTCAAACTCACCTTGGCGGAGTGATGGAGCTTCCCATCATTTCATTCTAACAGCATAGTCTTTCTGCCCATCTCTAGATATGAGACTTAGTAAATATTTTCTTGATTTTTTCCTCTTAATTGAAGAAACAAGTTGTCAACAACAAATATAAAATCCTGTTCCACATTTTAATATTTCCCCATTTTAATATTTTCCTCAGGAAATCAGCAAGACTTTTAAGTGCTTCAATAAAAATAGTATCTTTGTTCACATTAGTGAGAACAGGCACATAGCAAATCTATGTCGAAGACCAAACAGAATTTGTTTCAACTTTAAAGAGTTTATTTTTAGAGCAGTTTTAGGTCCATGTGAATTAAGTGGAAGACACAGGTTTCCCACATACTCCTGCCACCACTCATGAAAAACCTCCCCCATCATCAGTATCTCCCACCAGAGAGGTGACATGTGTTCCAATGTATGAACCTACATTGATGCATTATAATCACTCCAACTATATAGTTTACATTGTTTCACTGTTGATATTGAACATTATTTGGGTTTAGAAAAATGTATAAGGACATGTATCATCCATCATTATGGTACCACACACAGTATTTTCACTACCCTAAAAATCCTGTGTGTGCTACCCACTCATTCTTTCCCCCTCCCACTCCCTGGCAACCACAGATCTCTGTGCCATCACCATGGCTTTTCTTTTCTAGGATTTCATATATTTGTAATCATACAATGTGTAACCTTTTAAAATTGGCTTCTTTCACTTTGTGATATGCATTTAAGAATTCTCCATGTCTTTTTTTTATAGCTTTACAGTTTATTTATTTTTAGTGCAGAAAAATATTCTATTGTGTGGATATACCACAGTTTGTCTATCTGTTCACCTACTGAAGGACACCTTTGGTGCTTCCGATTTTTGGTGATTATAAATAAAGCTGCTATAAGCATCCACGTGCAGGTTTTTGTGAGAACACAAGTTTTCACATCTTTTGGGTAAATACTAAGGAGAGAGATTGCTGTACTGCACTGTAAGAGTATGTTTTGTTTCGTAAGAAACCACCAAACTGTCTTTCAAAGTGGCTGTACTAGTTTTCATTCCCATCAGAAATGTGTGAGAGTTCCTGTTGCTCCACATCCTTGTCAGCATTTGATGTTGTCAGTGTTCCAGATTGGGGCCATTCTAATAGGTGTGTAATGGTATCTCATTGTTGTTTTAATTTATATTTCCCTTATGGCATAAGCTTATTTGTCATCTATGTATCTCCTTTGGTGAGGTGTCTATTAAGGACCTTGAACCATTTTTTAATCAGTTGTTCACTGTTAGGAGTTCTTTGTATATTGTGCATAAGGACTCTATAATCAGATGTGTCTTCTGCAAATACTTTTTTCCCAGTCTGTGGTTTGTCTTCTTATTCTCTTGACATTTTCTTTCACAGAGAAGAAGTGTTTACATTTAATGAAGTGCAGCTTATTATTTCTTTCCTGGATCACATTTTTGTTGTTGTGTTTAAAACGTCATTGTCATAACCCAGGTCATCTAGATTTTCTCCTATGTTACCATCTAGAGTTTTATAATTTTTCATTTTAAATTTAGGTCTGTGATTGATTTTGAGTTAATTTTGGTGAGAGGTATAAGTTCTGTGTCCATTTGTTGAAGAGACTGTCTTTTGCTCCATCATATTCATTTTGCTCCTTTTTCAAAGATCATTGACTGTATTTATGTGGATATATTTCTCAGCTCTCTATTCTGTTTCATTGTATCAGTTATCTATTCCTCCAACAATGCCACACTGCCTTGTTTACTATAGTTTTATAATAAGCCTTGAAGTGGGGAGTGTAAGTCCACCAAATTTTCTCTTCTTCAGTAAGGGGTTGGCCATTCTGGGTCTCTTGCCTCATCATATAAACATTAGAAGCAGTTTGTCTTAACCCATGAAATACCTTGGTTGGATTTTGATTGGGATTACATCAAATATATAGATAAAGTTGCGAAGAACTAACACCTTGACAATATTGAATCCTCCTCTCAGTGAACACGTAATATCTCTTTATTTATTTAGTTTGTCTTTGATTTCATTCATCAGGGTTTTGTAGTTTTCCTCATATAGAGCTTGTCTGTATTTTGTTACATTCATACGTATTTTATTTTTTTGTTTCTAATGTAAATGGGATTTTTTTTTTTAGTTTGAAACTCATTTGTTCATTGCTGGTAATATAAAAGTGATGGCTTTTGTATGTTAACCTTGTACCCACCACCTTGTTATAATCACTTATTTGTTCCAGGAGTTTTTTAGTTGATTCTTTGGATTTTCCGCATAGACAACCATGTCATTTGAGAGCAAAGACAGTTTTATTTCTTCCTTCCCAATCTCTCCACCTTTTATTTCTTTGTCTGGCCTTATTGCATTAGCTAGTACTTCCAGTAGGATGTTGAAAAGGAGTGGTGAAAGGGAACATACTTTCACTGTTCCTGATCTTACTGGGAAAGCTTTGAGTTTTTCACCAGTAGGTATGATGCTAACTGTAATGTTTTTGTATATGTTCTTTATCCAAACAAAGAAATTTTAAGATTTAAAGTTTTTGGACAATTATGTGTAGCTTCAAATGCTTGTATATTTGCTATCATGTAGATAGAGCACCCATGACTTTCCTAAGTCAGACATCAAATCTCTATTTGCCTTTTCTCTAGCTATTTTATTAGAGCCTCAGGGCAAATCTCTGTTCTTGGGAACTATGCTATTTCTCATTCTCTTGCTATATCCCCCGGTTTGCATCATCTCTATATATGATATGATGTTTTTGTTTTGTATTTTAATTTTCTTTCAAGGGCCCAGCTCAAAAGCCACTTTCACTTGAAATATTCTTTTTTTTTTTTTAACTGTTGTTCAATTACAGTTGTCCCCATTTTCCCCTCATTACTCTCCCCTGCCCAACCCACCCCCCACTTCCCACATTCATTCTATGTATCTCCAAATAACAATTAATTCAACTTTCCTAAGTTGCTATGTGTTTATTTATTTTTATTATTATCTACCGTTTATTAGACATTATTTTATTCATTTTGGGGGATATAAAGATAGTTAAAATATGGTCTGTTTTATCACTTACAGTATTTCTAAAAATGTATGTATATGCTTAAGTTGTATATTGTTTAGTTTTGTTTCTTTTTTGATTTGTTTACGTGAATTTATTTTTTAAAATTTATTTTTTGAGGGTATAAAATAAAGGAGAGTTGAATGTTTAATCTAGTTTTCATAACATTGGTTATATAAGGATTTAAAGAGATTCATGTTTTATGACATTACATTGTAGACATTTCAGACTTATATTTGTTAAATATAAAACCTCTAATGGGAACAGACTTTTAGAGGTTATATATTTAAATTCCTCCTAATTTTACTACTATGTGTTTAAAAACCCAAGTGCTTCCCTGGCTGGTGTGGCTCAGTGGATTGAGTACCCGCCTACAAACCAAAGGGTCTCTGGTTCAATTCCCAGTCAAGACACATGCCTGGGTTGCTGACCAGCTCCCCAGTAGGGGGCACTCAAGAGGCAACCATACATTGTTGTTTCTATTCCTCCCTTCCCTTCTCTCTAAAAATAAATAAATGAAAATCTTTTTTTAAAAAAACAAAAAACAAGTGCTCATTACAGAGGAACCTCAGCAATAAACCTCTTTATGCATAGAAAGTACTTTTTATATATTTCCTTGTGCCATCCAAATGAGATAAGTGCAAAAATTTGACAGAGTAAAGGATCCAAAACCTATTAGATTATTGATATTAAAAGCATAGCCATATGTAAGAGGTACATATGTAAGAGGTACAAAAAAAAAAGACTTTTAAAAGAATACATTTTCAACAAGTATTTATTCTTGGTAAATAGAAGAATATTGTTCCCTAGAGGATCTAAGTGTCTATTCCATATCTGAAAATCAATGTGCATGAATGTAAGGGTGTTATTAAGAGTTATTAATTACTGTCCTGCTTGTTTTTCTGTTGTGAAGGATACTCATTCATTTGCTTTCTCTGACTGACAAGTAGTAATAACTCTAATAAGCTAATGAGACATCAGTTAAATACAAGTGATTTTAAGTTAATAAAAGTGTAAACATGATTTTAATGAGCTTTTATGCTAATAGAGTTTCCCTATTTATGGGCCAGTGTTGGTGGTTTACTTAAAGGGATGAATATAAGATTGGGTTCCAGGTCCAGCTCTGTGGTGCACCAGATCTGTGGCCAGAATTGAGCTATATCTGCTCTCTAAGCCTTAGTCTCAGTGCTTGCCCCATGGAGCTCTGATGAGGCTCAAGTGAAATAACAGACATTGACGCTGTGATTTTTTAAAGGTAAGTCTTATTTTAATGTATGAAAGTAAAATTTATAAATCTGTGAAGTACTTACAATTTGATAACTTTTTAGCTTTGTTTTTGTCCCTTTTCATATCTCCATCTTTGTTTCAATTTTCATTTCTATTCACCCATTCATACAAGAAACATTTATCGGCCATCTGTTATATATCAAATTCTGTGTTAAACTCTGCTTAGCTTCTTGAATCCAATGCACTCTTTTTTTCATTTCCCAAGTTTTACCTAGCTAACTTGAGAAACAAATATATACCCATGGCCTTCTCTAGGTGACCTTTCACAATTAACACAGCTTTCTAGGGCTGTGACACATTTTTGAAAGATTTATATGTTTTTATTAGTTTTTTCACCTGGCTGTCAAAAATATTTTCACTACCATTAAAATACTTAGGTAGACTACCCATTTATTTCTGGTTGTGACAGGAGTCTGTTACTGATTTCTGATCAATAATACAGGATGTGACAAAAGTAAGTTAACAGTCATTTGTAAGGAAAATAATACAATAATTAATAAATAATAGTACAAGAATAAATTCAGTGTTTTGTGTACTTACAACTGTAAACCTACTTTTGCCATACTCTGTATAAAACACAGAGCCTCTCTTTTACATCAGGAAACTGAAGGAGTACAGACCGTTAAGGATACAACTAAATTCATGGTGCTATAAAGAGTCTAGATAAAATCCTCCCCATCTCCCTATTCCACTTTAATGGCCAAGCGAGAGAGAGGGAGCATGTTCTGTCCAGGATCACTAGACATGTTACAGGTAGAGTCAGCCCCTCCTTACCCAACACTCACTGACACTGTAACCTGCAATTGCGAGGCTTTGCTAATTGCTGGCATGTGAACATGCTACAGGAATTAGTGAACACATAAGGGGAAAATACAGTAGTTTGAGAATTTATTTGGCTCCTGTGTTGATGTTTTTTCCTTAATTAATGTTTAACGTGTATCTCTCCTCAGTCTGGTATTTTGCTATGTGAAACTGGAGAAGAAAAAGTAGTATATAGCAAGTGTTTTCATTCCTGCTTTATTAGCCTTTTCATTTTCCTTGACTTTAATATTGTTATGTTCTGAAACATGAGTAATTTTCATTGCTTTCTTGATTGGTCTCTTTAGCATTGTTGTTTCCTAGAGTGGGGAAAAAAGCCTTTCATCTCTAGGACTTATAATCCCTCAGCCAGTACACATATGTAGCGGGTCTTTGATATATGAATCATTCTGGTCATCGACCAAGATAATACCATTTATTTTATCTGTATTTTGATGGTTTTATTCTTGAGCCTAAGAGTACATAATATAATTACTTTCAGAGAGGGAGGAAAGGGAGCAGTTAAATCTCACAAACAACTAGACTGTTATTTTCTTTTCTTCACCTTTCCAGATTGACAAGGAGTATTGTTTGTTTGCATTTTTAATAGCCACTCAGAAGATTTAGCTTTCATAGATGGCCAAATAATTCTCCTTTATTTCTAAACTTCTCGAAGCAATCGCTGGTTAGGTGGGCTGTCTGTATTTCATGGCTTCTAAATAAAGGCAAGGCACACATCTCATCCCCATCTGTCGGTTGCCTTCAGAAAGCTACTTGGTTTTTTCAGACAGTGCTATTTTTTTATCCTAACCACCAACCCCCTTAGGCTCTTACACTTAGAACAGATCTTAGAGAATATCTTGTTATTTTTCTTCTTTTGCCCCATTTTCCAGATAAAGTGAGTGAGGTCAAGAAGGGTAAAGTAACATCTCAATATTCACAATTTTAATTAACAGTGTGACTGACTGAAACTGTTTTCTGTTTTTTCCCATACCTTGCACATGCTTTCCTTGATACTGTGCTGGGACAAGCTTAACTGGCTTACTACTTAAGTTTATTCAAATTTATCTAAAGAGCAGATGTGTCAAAATTTTCAGAATGGAAAGCTAACATAAGTTGAAAATTGTCTGTTAATGAACTGTTGCCTGGTAATAAAGGAATTATCTTGAAAGGCAATAAGATTTGTGCCACTGAAAGTGCCCAAAGAGGGGTTGAGTAAAGCAACATAAAATTTCCCTTTGAGAGTTGATATTAGGCGTTGATCATATTTACCTCTCCATTGTAAATAGATAGGGTTTCCCCAAAACATCTCACTTGTTTACATATTCTGGCTATTTCAGTGAAGATGTTGATTATTGTAAGCTTCATGAATTTGGAGAACATCAGATTTGAAGATGTGATTTTTTTGAACTTCTGTTATATCCCAGATATCTTAATTTCAACTCAGTTTTCCTTTCCAGTATCCTTAGTGCTCCATTTTAGACTCACAGATTCTTAGTACCAGGAGCAGATACAGAGAAGTTAAGAGGCAGTGTAATACCTCAATATTTACAAATTTAGTGAGCATTATTAGTGATGTTAGTTATTTTTCCTATTTGCTCACTCTGATGTGCAATTTTATTTTTATTCAGGTTATTGGTTAAAGAATAAATATTAACTCTGTAAACTAATGAAAAATATATATTGTCAGTTTTTAAAGCTTATTAATTTCTTAAGGGCAATCAGTGAACATTTCATTCCTAGGTGCTTTAAAGTATTCAGTCTTAAAAAAATTGAACGTTCTCTCCTAATTTTATTTATGTGATTAATTTGCTTAGCATATCTTCTTACCATAATGCAAAATACTCTGCTGCTTGTCTTTGGAATTGATGTATTTCTCTGGATTAACTCTGGGTTCTTCCTTCTATTCAAAGTTGTAACAAAGCTGTAGAATTAAGAAATCTGTTTACAGCAAATATGGAGACATTATAGAAGCTAAAATTTAAAAGAACATTAGTACCTTTATAGATTGGCATTGAGAATCCCCTGAAGGAAATTGTAAAGAACATAATCTTCCTTCTCCCATGAGCACCTTCACCGTTTGTTCTCATTGGTCATCTTGGACACCATGGAGGTCCTTTGGACAGCAAAGAAACCTGTAGCTTTCCATCCACTGTTTTCAAATGCAAGAACTAAGAAGTCCTTTTGATTTCTACGATGCTTACCTTAAAGTATTTTATAAAAACTTGGCAAGAAAAGAAGTGTAACAAGAACACACTGCTCTTCAAATGACGTTATATTTGTAATTAAATTTCATATAATTGAGACTTAGTTTCAACCTCAATTAAAAAACTCCAAATGAGTATTAAACATTTTTAAAGATTAGTAAAGGAAAACACATGATACATATTTAAAATTGATTTCCTGGTTCTAAGGTTAATAGTAACTCTCCATAGTGTTTTTTGTAGGTATTGAGAAGAATACGGATATTAAAACAAAAATGACACTAAAAATATAGTTTTCTTTCATATTTGAACTTTCTAACAAAAAAGTTTGTAGATAACTGCACATGTACTTTCAAAGTAGACTCTGCTTGGCCTGATCACAGCAAACAATAAGAGCAGTAATTCTTTATTATTCTGTTTAGATAATTAGTTCCAAGGGAAGTTCTTTTTTAAAATTACCTTTTTTGGGGGGATTGCTAGTAACTGTATATTTCATCAAACAAAAACAGAAACTCCAAGGATCCCATATCTGATCTCTGTTTACTAGGGGAACTCAAAAGTTTAGCTTTAGTTGATAGTTTTAGGTGATTAATGCATGTGGAAAGCTGTTATTCCAAGGACTGGAATGCAAGGCCTATGTGACTCCAGGAGGCCCATAGGCAATTCAGCCTTTGTGCCCCAGGGAGTCTGCAAGCCACGGTGTTCCACGGAGGGAATGTCGTGGCCACAGATGAAGAATTGTTGATCAACAGCTAAAGAAGTACTAGGAAAATCACCCAGACTCCAACTCTGGTCCAATCAACCTTTTTTTCCCAAACCCCTTACCTATCTTTTCTTCTCCTTATGAAAAGGTCGATTTGAGACAAGATGTTAACATGGTTTTTGAGAGCATATAACCTGCTATCTTCTCAGGTCACTATCATCTGAATAAAGTGCCCATAAAGATTCAATCCTTGTCTCTGCTTATTGGTTCTGGTAGTGACAGGCAGTACTAATGCCAACTTTTCCAGTTTTAGAGTCTTTGGGCAAAGTCCATTCAGTAGACACTGATTTTTTTTCCCCCTAAAATTCAGCCCACTGTCATACTAAGTTATTATCCATAACTAGTCCTTATTTTACATATTGTAAAACTAGATATTTGTCTTTGCAAATATGGCTTCTACAAATTAATCTATAATTCTGGCTTGAAGGAAAGCCTCAAATGTCTAAATTCAGAATCAATTCTGAAGAACTAACATGTAGCCTTATTCAAATTCATAAGAGCATTAATAGGAAAAATTTACATACACAGGCAAAGCAGCTGCTCCCAGTGGTGGCTGTGGCTGGCCAGGAAGAATCCACACCCCTCTCAGAAAAGGATCCTTTTTTATAGGGGTTAATAGTAAAACTAGATGGTGGGTAGTCACGGAGATCACGAGAAAGAACAATGCATTCCTAAGTTAGCAGAGAACATCAGGCAGTTACCACACTCTATACATTCATTAACCTTCTTCCCGGGGGCATGACATTTATCTTTGAGCTACACTCCAGCTTTCTGGGTAGTCAGCCAAGCCTGAGGCTACAGAGATTAAATAGTCAGAGAGGGTTAAACAGCAGCGAATCCAACATTTCCCAGTTGCCTTTGCTGCTAGAGCTATACTGCATCGCTAAATGAGTTCCCCTATACTCTGTATCCTAGTCTAAAGAAAGAGTGCTTAAGACTGTCAAATTGTCACAGTAAACTAAGTAGACTCAAAGTGGGGAAAACTATGTTATAAAATGCTGTCAAGTTTACTTTGATGGTTCACATTTAGAATGTTATTCTTGAAGGAAAGTAAGAAATGTGAAGCCTAGACTGTTTTTCACTTATTAATTCCATCTATCTCTGACATTCTTAACGGCTAAATGAATTGCTAACCGCCATCATGTATGAATGAGGCTTTTTGTCTCCTGGACAATTTAAAAATTCTTCTGCACCATCAAATATTGTTACATAATAAGCTCTAAATTCTAGCTAAAGAAGAATGGTGGTACTTCATCTCTTTATTGTTTATAATGATCTCTCACCTTCTGGGCTCTACATCTTGTTCTATTTCTAACACTCCCATTTAAAATCTGTGCCCAAGGCATTATAAAATGTGGTGTTCATCCAGGCCTTTAAAAAAAAACTCAATTTTTCTTTTTAGATAAAATCTTTGAAATAGCCTTTTACTATCCTTTAAAATTAATTGACTCTGATTTTTCTCTTTAGTCACTTAAATGTTATCTACTTTAGTTGGAATAAAGCCTTTATAAAAATTTAAATTTAAGACCAAGCATAAATTAAATGTAAAAGAAGAATTTATTTTGTTCTTGCTTCAAAGTGAGGATTCCGGGTGCCTTTTTGAAATAGACAGTTAGTGGACTCTGCTGGCGGTATGTGGGACTGCCAACTCCATCCCAGCTCTGACCCCAGGGCAACTTCAATGGTAAAGAGCACACCTGCTAGGGACGTTCCTCTCCACTCAATTCTCAGTTACCTGAGGACAGAATCAGTCATCATGGCTCTTTTACCACAGCCCTTGGCACAGTATCTGACCCAAAGCGGCAATCCTGTAAGTCCGGGGTCTATGACTTAATTAAATAACCTTAAACACTAATATTGATTTCACTCTGAATATTTAAAATATATATATACATTGTATAAAAATGATTGAGTTCCTTACTAAATAGCATACATAGTGGGGTTTTTTTTTTTAGAATTTCTCATGATAGTTTAAGGTAAATTCAATCGAGAGCTGATTTTTTAAAAACTGTTCAGAAAGGTGCATGTCTATGATTATCTTCTCAGGGAAAAATGGCACACCCTCCATATACAACTCTGTGATATTCATGCAGAGAAAGAGAAAAAGTCCACCAGGTATCCAGTATTTTGTTCTTAGGGTGTCAAAGATCTAACTGTATGAAAGTCAGCCCATATGGGAATATTCTGATGTTTAGGGCTGTGAAAGTTTTATCCAAAGTAATATGAATGGGTAAATTGATGGTATTATCAGTATCAGCGAGACTCTAGGCTATGCTTTACAAGTGGAAGAATGAGTATCTCCAGGGTTCCATAACTCCACTTAGCTTGATGCATTAATTTGGGTTACCACCTGGTTTCCTATCCTCGCAGTAGAAGAGAGCATACTAATCTCTGGGTCCGTGTTTTGGAAAGGCTCAAAGTACTCTTCCTAAGCATGTGCATTGGCCATTTGGGCAGATAAGATAACCATAATGAGCTAAGTCTCCTGTTATCCATTTTATGAACTCTGACCTGTTTGATTGGACTTCTGCTTTATATAAATCAACTTCTTGAAGTAATAATAGAAAGCTATTATAAAAAGTATGCCTCCATTTTAAAATTCCCAAGTTTATTTTCAACAAGTACGCCAAGAAAAGCACAAATCCAATGCTATGTGAGTTGAGAGGAGATCGGATATTGTTTGAGCTACAAAACTTCTGCTTTTCTTTCTACAACATAGTACACACACTTACTGGGCCAGTGTGTACCATTTGGTAAAAAGGGAACTTGAGAAAGACCACCAATGGTTCCTCACAGCCTAACTTGGGCAACTGAGGGTGACCCAACAGCAATTACTTTGCATGACAAGCTAATAGTACTTCTGGAAGTCATAGTGGTGGTATGTATACAAATCATGCTATTTGGAATCAATATTTCTTCTAATATGAGGGAGGAATAAGACCACTCCCAGCATTTGAAAGTGTTTCAATATGGATTGAGAACTCATCCCAAAATAGGTAGAGTCATGTGTATTTCCCTCAGTTGTGTAGAAAATAACAGATGACTTGGGATGAGACCACGAGGTAAAGACAGCCTTGAAATGTTACCCAGTCTTAACCAAGGTAACTCTTATCACCAGTCTTTCAGAGAACAGGTGTGTTTGGTAAGAGAGTTAAATTTTAAAAGAAATTATAATACTAGGGCTATTGAGAAATTAAACTGATTATGGGAACTTACTTAAAAGAAAATAAAAACTTGAATCAATGTTGAGTAGTGGGTCCTATATTGCATCAAAAAGAAAGTGAGCATCCTTACTGAGTGTGCCATGCAGTCCACTGTGAGTGTCCATGCCAGTGGCAGTAGAGGATCCCAGGTATAAGAGATGAAGTCCTTATTTTCTCCCCTCAGATGAAATTATATCTAAAGTAGAGATTCTCTTCTTGGAGCCATATTTTAACGGGTACATTGGCAACCATGGACATACCAAGTGCAAGGCAAATAAGACCATGAGGTATGCCAAGTCTTAGCATGTGGAATGGTTGAAATACTGAGAATATTTAAGAATCCAAGTTGCACTTATAAAATCTTTTCTGGCCTCTGAAAAACATGAGCCATGGGAATCAAGATTATCAAGACCAAATTTCTGACTCATCTTGAGCAAATTCTGTCCTTTTCTATGTAATCCCAATGGGACTATTATGACAAGCAAATCTAACATAACTCCACTGATTGTGCAGGTGCTAAAAGTATTTTTGACATTACCATTTAAAAGATTACTGTGTTATCCCTAATTCCATGTTTTATTGGCAGTTCCATGATACAGATTGCTCCCCGTTTAAAATGACAAACATCTCAATACTGTGTTTTTACAATGGTATGTAATATATACATGGATTTGTTATGTGGATAAAAAGTAACTGCAGGTGTTCATAAATACATGTTGGCTCCACACAGTACAGCAATACAAATTAAAGGTACACCTTTCATTTTGAAAATGAACCTCGATGGAAGAATTTCTCACTGATGGCCTTATTTCTTTGGAAAATCAAGTGTTCTCTCCTTTAAGTTTTAAAACATTGTGATCTCTGATTTCATTAAAAAATGTCATAAAGTAAGCATGTAGGGAGGACTAATAACATTAGAAACATCTTTTGAGTGAGAAGACCTTTCTTGTTCCATATGTTATCTTTTAAAATATATTAATATATTTTAATTGTGTTTTGGGAAAAGTGTATGTGTGTGCAAGTGTGTGCGTGCGTACGTGTGTGTGTGTGAGACACAATGAGAGTGAGAGAATAAGACAAGAGAATTTTTCTTCCTACTGAAAAGCCCATAATCACTAATTTCACTCTGATTAGCTTGTAAGAAAATTGTAAAACTAGTTATCATATGATTCTTTCTTTACTAAGTTTGGTGACTAAGACTTTAGCCTTCCTCTACCATATAAACTTTTTGTATTAAATGGGATTGAAAATGATTTCATTAGTTTGTCCTGAAAATTAATGCTAAAACACCAGAGATGACCATGGGAGCCCATTGGTGCCATCCACAGCACGTTTAAAGGCTCAGTGTTATCCTTTGTCCATGCTGACAAATACAGTAAAAAGGATCAGAAAATGTTTTAATAAAATTTTCTCATTTTCTGGGGAATCTGTCTCCTATCCAGTTTGTACATTTCTCTGTATCCCTGTTATTTGTTTAGGGCTTTATTATGTTACTTATGCAAATATTGGTGCACTTCTCCCCATGGTGTCAGGGCAGACACTAGTGCTAGATGAGGTGATGGGGGGGAGGTACTGGGTGTCACTACAACAGTCCTGTCTCATTTCACAAGGTCTATGCTGCTTTCTCTTGGGCTCACTCTTAACGGAAGCCTAAAAGACTGGACAGAAATCAAATATTTGTTGACGAGGTCACCATTCTTTATAATAATGGTCATAAAAGGGAATCTCTTGCACATATAGGGTACTTTCTAATATACAAGACCTTTTCACTAACATTATCACATTTGCATTCTGTTACTTTTCATGGGTGAGATACTGACCTATGGGGATTTACGAAGAATATTTCAGAAAAAGAGTGGGGATTAGAATATTTCAGAATCCGGTCACCAGTGTATAGTGTGAAATGCATATTATCGGTCTGTTAAATAATTACTTATGTTTTTCCTTTAAAATGTGGTTGTTTTACGCCCATTTTACATATATTTTACACTTTAAAACAGTTTTTATACATGTGGCAGTTTTTGAAACATAAAACTTCAGTCAGCTGCAACTTATATACTGTATTTTTATTTGCCTGTTACTGAGAAATGTATTATTTGTATAATAATTACAAAATTTTGACCACTGTGCTTGGTCCTAGAAAAGTGATATGGTTAAAAACATAAAGTTTATGCAAAATAACTTAAATACTGCCTCTTTCTGAGGACTACTTAAGCAAACAAACAACTTTGTCTTAACTCTCATAAACCACATACCCTATGCTAGGGGTTTCCCATGCTTTTCTTCACCCAGCCCTTAACAACAAAATGTGGAAATCTCCTCCTTGAACTTCTGTGCTTCTCATAGACCTTTTCCCCTCCCTTCTTGCACTTGAGTTTTAAATGGAGAAGTCCCTATTAGTAGATCTGATCAAAGGAAAGAGGAACGGCAGAGACTTGACAGCCAAACCAGAAGAATCCTCTTCAGAGTGTGTTAGCTTGCTAGTGCTGCCATAACAATACCGCCTAACATACCAATGTAGCAAAATACTGCAGACTGGGTTGTTTAAACGGTGAAAATTTACTTTCTCACAGTTTGGGATGCTGGAAGTCCAAAATCAAGGCGCCGGCAAGGCTTGTTTCCCCTGAGACCTCTTTGCTTGGCTTGCAGGTGTTTTGCCAACTTGCTGCCTCTCCCCGCCCCGTGGTTGCCTCTCTGCGCATGCCTACGCCTGGTCCCCTCTCTGCACCCTAATCCCTTCTTACAAGGACCTTGTGCAGATGGGAGTAGAGCCCTACCCTAATAGGCTCATTTTTATTTAATTACCTCTTTAAAGGCCATATATCCAAATATAGTCACATTCTGAGTACTGTTGCTAAAAGAAAAATGAAAAGAAATGGAAATAAGAATCAGTGGGACCCATAAACCTCTTTCTCAGTCACACCAACCAGCATATTCCAACGAAGTCGCCACCGCTCCACCTAGTGGTTGCATTCTCTAATTGGAGGTTAAGTACTACCTCTGGAAAACAACTTAGAGTCGAAAGGTAAACAGGTGCCTAGTTTCAGTCTTTAATCCCACAATAACCTTTGGAAAGGCCAGAGCAGACTTCTCCTAAATGCATTAGGTCCTATGGAGCATGGACATGGAGGTCGTATCCTAGAATTCATGCCATTTGACCGCCTTTTAGGTCAGACCATCTTATTAATGACTATTTGGACTCTAGACTTCATTCAAAGAATCACATAACTATTGAAATATTAGAATATTACATAAATTGATTATTGAATTAATAAAATATTGCCTTTCCTTCCCTTCCCTTTTTTCACTCATTCTCTCCCTACTAAGTTCCATTGCATTACTCAAGGGTCCAGTATAGCCTCTTCCAGGAAGATATTCCTGGCCCTGATCCTTACTCAACACAGAGATTTTTTTAATTTGATCTTATGCCTCACAACATTTCAAACTCTTGACTACAAAGGCTGTCTATTAATTTATGTATCATTAACTGATTAGAACACATACAAAATTTAAATGTTAACTGGAAGAATACATGCATTAATGTCATAATTTTACTGAGTATCTGGATACTAAATACCAAATATGCTATTTTGTCGACTTCACATTAACCTTCCTTTTCGCTACCTACTTTGGCCCATCTGTAGCTTATTTTCATATGAAATATACATTGAACTTGAAAATGCAGGCAGACATATACTTATAGTTTCATTGACCTGTTTATGAGAAATTGTTTTAAAAGTTAGGCTGTGTGCATTTTTACCCTTGCCTCAAGTAAAGGCTGTATGTGTCAGAAAGTAAAACTTGTCGAGTCTAGCCTGATATCTTGTTCACATATTGTTCTGCTCTCCCACACAGTTGTTTTAAATGCAGCTTTTCAAGAGTTGAATGCTAGAAATTTTCATGCTGGTTCCATTAGGGAAAACGGTCAGATCCTATTCAGGGTGAATACAAGCTAAATTGGTGAGATGCTGTGACATTTTGCCTCTTGGCTTGCAGCGAAGAGCGTAGCAGCAGTTTTGAGGCTGGCTTCCAATGCTGGGCCTTTCCCTTTCATAAAACAGTTTAGAAAACTTCCAGGTTTCTTTTTAGTTTCATCTCTAATAACCAGACTTTTGCTAAAGAGGAAAGAAATTTAAAATGCTAAGCTGCAAAATACCAGTACCTCCAAAGGGCAAAGACCCTCTTTGAGCATCTTTGACACACTTCAGGGGAAACCAAAGTCAAATACTAACTGCTTATCAACAATTGAACCCAAACTTTGTGTGTTTTTTTTCTGACCCCTGAAAATAGTCTGATCCATGACAACTCATCTTCTATTTTTTTTTCACTTTCAGTCAACATTTTAAAATATTTTGTTGTGCTTTTGTTGGCCTTTTTTTACCTATCAATGAATATGAATATTTTATTTATTTTTTCCACCCATCTCCCTACCCCCTACCCCTTTCGCAATCCATATCTATAGAGCCCCAAACTTTGAAACTAAAGTTGTAGGCAGGTTAAGAGAATTTGAGATTCATAGAAAATGAGATATAACTCACCCTAGGCGATGGCTTTTTAATTATTTTTTAAAATTTCAACATTTTTTCTTTCGTTTTCATCTCTTTTTTTTACATAGGGTCAGGAAAATCAAAACAGGAAATGAATACAAATTATTTCCTTTTCAGATAATGTGGATTTCCATAAAATAGAATTTAAGAGAAATTGAATTGATGGTTTTTATAGTTGGTGATCTAAAAATAAAATTCTTTATTCATTTGACATTTCCTGAACATGACTTTAATAGAATACATTTATATATAAAAAGGAAGTATAGCCTTCTTACTAGTCAGGTTAATATGTGCAGAAAAAAAGTTACATAAACTTCACTAGGTATTAAACAACATTTTATGTAAGACTTTATGAAAGAACTGGGGGGTATATAGACAAGGACAGAAGAGGAACTGTGACATTTTACTGTACATCAAAAGAATGGGTTTATTCTTAAATGAATGACATGTGTTTTTGAAAGAATTAACATCAAAAAGAATCATTAGCATTCTACTTATATTCTTCCGGGCCCAGAATAGCATTTGTTTGCTTTGCTTAATACATGTTAATGGCATCTATCAAGTTAAAATAAATTTGAATTTCTATGTAATTAGATGTCAGTTCACGAGAGGAATAGTATCTCTTATAGGCACCCTCCGTGAAATCTCTATCTTTTGTAAGCTGACATAGAATGTGAAAAGAATGTGAATTTATACCTCTGTTTATTTGTGTATTGTAGGCTCCTTGAGAGAATATATACTTCTCTTTATTTAAAAAAATGTTTCTCTTGTTTTCGTATACACGTATTTTCTAAAAGAATAAATGATATTTCCTTTAGGCAATGAATCTGTTGACTATTAGCTGTAACTTTTAAGTTTCAATAAAACAAACAGGATATGAGAATGTAAATAGTTGGATTCAGAATTTTGTTTCCGTGTTGTTTCAATGGAAGCTTAACTCTGGAAGACATCTGTATTAGGACTAATGAAAACTTACCAGGGCTATTTCATCACACTGTTCTGGTCATTTGGAATAGGCTATGTTCATCCCCTCATTCGCTTGTTCAGAAACTTTACAGAGAAGCTACCAGGCGCCAGGCACTACACAGGTAAAGTGTGAATAAGCAAGAGGCTCTGATTTCAAATAAGTTGTACTTAGTAAGGTCATATTTGCAAATACATATAATATCTAGTGGCATGATGTTGATTATGACATTTCGTCCTCCGGGAGACCTTGATTTCTTTGTCTAAAATGGAGATTCAGGTCAAATATTTATTCCAAGGCCTCTATGTTCATCATAAGGACAGATCATATAGCCTTCATTTGTTTTTAGTATCTTTTATGAAATCAGACAAATGTGCTTGTCACGTCTTGGGCAGAATGATAGCATATGCAAAACCTGATAGAGGTAAATTGTATTCAGTACCCTTTAGAGACATTCATAAAGTAAACTAGCCCTCTCTTCATCCCTCTTTAGTGGTGAATTATTCATCCTCACGGCAAGAAGACTTGCGGCAGATTTTTAAAAAACCGCAATTCTAGCTTTTTAGTTCTATGAGGACTGTCTAGCAGTTTACTCTTTAGGCTATTGAAATGAAAGTGGCTGGTGTGAGAGAACACACGGGCTTGATCGAGATGGAGAAAAACACACCTGTGAAACGTGGTTCTATAACTCAGCTAGGGATATAATGTCAGGTCTTGGTCTACTCACACCCACTGGCTATCTGCAGGATACCAGAGTTATTTCCCTTTGCTTTGTTTTTTTAAAATCTTTCATTTCTTCCAGATTAATAAAAGGAGCTGCGGTGCCTGCTGTACTTCGCAGCAACTTCACAGCAACCCTGCATCACAGGTGTTCTGTAGTCCTGGTGCAGCCCAGCTTGCATTTCTCATTCATTGACCATTACAGAAGTTCCTCATTGAGAAATGTGTCAGTCGCTGAGCATGGTAATCACTGGCAGGAAGATGTTTAAATGACAGTGTAATGTGAACCCATTTCAAGCAACAAAAGCAAATTCTGGGTTTGTTTCTCCTTGGTGACAGAGGAGATGGCATGATAGCATGCCAGCAGTGACACATTACCCCCAATAAAAGCCCTTAACTGCACACTCACAGGCAAAAGGTCATCATTGTCTGGAAAGTCTATGATGTTTAATGTTTATGCCAGCTTTGATCAGAAATTCAGATAGTATTGGAGGAGAAATTTTGGGTCTTCTGGATTTGGGGATTGATCCCAATCATGGAAAGGCTGAAAATGAAAGAGGGAGAGTCCAAATAAAGACAAGAATTAAAATACACACACACAATGTGTTTTCATTCTGAGTACTGAGTCCCAAGGTTATTCTGGTGTTACTCTGGTGGTCTAATCACCAGGCCATGAGAGATGGGGTAAGTAAAGTAGTAAGGTTTATTCTCATTGCCTGCTTCACTCAACTAGTCCATTTGCCATTGTTTAAATAATGAGGGTTTCATTGATTTCTTCCTTCAGTAATTTTTCACAGGAAGTACAATTATTTTATATGGGATCAAGGGATCTTATTCTTGTAGTCATGAGGCTTTTGCTTGTTGTGTGAGCCTGTGTAAGTAAATTCCCATTTCAGAGTCTAAGATTTATCACATTTAACATAAACTGTTTCTGCAGCTGTACTCTGTATTAGATGTCTGAAAGCCACATTTAGCTAGTAGATTAATTTTACTTGACCAAGAGGATTTCCCCCCTTAATTTAATTTACCGTTTGAAGCAGTAATACATGCATAGAGAAAAGGAAGTTTATTTCTTACGGCTTTATTCTCCAGCCATCCGAATCTCTTCCCAGAAGGCAAACACTATTGCCAACTTTTTGTGTGTTCTTCAAGGTATTTTCTAAACATAACTTTAAAAATACCCATCCGTTGTATGTGCATATGTGTGCATATTTAACACAAGTGGTCGCACATTGTGAACAAATGTGTATGTGCTTGCATTGTGCGTGTGTGTATTTAATACCCATAGAGTCGTACGTACAAATACACACAGATTACTTGTGTTTAATTGCATCTGGGAGATTTTTCTATAGCAATTCTTAATGAGCTGCTTTATTATTTTCAGCAGCTGTATAATATTTCACTGTGTGGACATGCCAGGATTTATTTAACCCATCCCCTAATGAAGGATATTTCATTGTTTTCAGTATTTAGATATTACATTGTTACCATGAATATAATCTTGAACATACTGCATTTTGCACATGTGCAACCATATCTGTGGGTCAGATTCCCAGAAGTAGGTCAAAGCATATGTGCTTTGTAAGATGAGTATTTAAACCTATTTTCTAATAACAATCTTCTGGCAGCATCCCACAAATTTTGATATTTTGTGTATCATTATTTTTCAGTTAGAACTATTTTTACTACCCTTTATGATCTCTTCCTTGTCCCATGGGTTTTATATGTCTGTTATTAACCCCAAATATTCAAGGATTTTTAAGACATTTAATATTTATTAATTTCTACTTTAATTTTGTTGCTGTCGAGGAACATACTGTGTAAGATATCAGTCTTTTGACTTTTAACATGGGTCTGAATTTATCTTAGTAAATGTTCAATGCTCATTCAAAAAAAAAGACTCCTCTGTTGTTTGGTTTGGTGTTCTACACTATTAATTAGGTCAAGTTGTTTGTTAGCACTCAGAGTTTCTACCTCTTTATTAAATTTGCTACATGTCCTAACAATTGTTGAAAGTATTAAAATCTCTAATTACCATTGTGCATTTATTTGTAGTGTCCATGTAGTTATGTCACGTTTTGCTTCATGTACTATGAAGCACTGTTTTGAGGCACATGCATATGTAGGATTGAATTACAATGCAGGACCTAGAATTACGTCTAGGTCCTGATGCACTAACTCTTAATTCTTATGAAATGTTTCTTTTTCCCTCTGATAATACTCCTCATCTTAAAGTATCATCTGACTGTTATTAACATAGCCATGTCTACTTTCTTATGCTTACGATTGACTTGGATATATCTTTTCCATACTTACACTTTCAACCTCATGACCCTTAAGGATATCACTTATAAACAAAGTTTAGCATTTTTGTTCAGTCTAAGAGGTACCACCTTTCAATTGAAATGTTTATAGTTGTTGCTCTAAAAGTACAGTGGAGATTTTTACTGTAGACAGTGTACTTAGAATTAATACTAACACAAAAGGTTCTTTAAGTTTTTTCCATACAATGGCTCCAGTAATGCTTAGTTGTCTCTAGCTTCATTCAAAACAATTTTGTTAGATTGTATTGTGACAGCTGTCAGATCAGCATGCATTTAAAAATACTGAGTAGAATTGGTGAACTTTCGTGCATCCATATTAATATTGAAGATGGAAAAATATGTAACACTTTTGGTGTATTATGCTTTATTATTTCAAGAAAGGTAAAATGTCAACTGAAACACAAAAGAAGATTTGTATAGTGTATGGAGAGGGTGCTGTGACTGATAGAATGTGTCAAAAGTGGTTTTAGAAGTTCCTTGGTACTATTGACATTTTGGCCAAATAATTCTTTGCTGTGGGGCTGTCTTACACATTGAAAGATGTTTAGCATCATCCCTGGCCTCTACCCACTAGAAGCCAATAGCAGAAAACAACTGACATACTCAAAGTATCCAAATCAATAAAGTTATTGGTGAAAATGAAAAATGTGATTTTTATTTTATGGAAAAAACCATACAGACTTTTTGACCAACCCAATATATATGTTCTTGTTTTGCATTATAACTCTCACTACAATGTTATTATTTTTGTTTTAAAATTAAAAGAAGAAAAAGTAAGTGCTTTTACATTTATGAACATATTTATGATTTCTAGTGCTATTTATCCTAGTTTAACCTAGGATAGGTTTAACCTAGATGTGTAACCTAGTTTTACATCTGGTATAATTTCCCTTCACCCCAAATAACATCTTTTAGCATTTATTATAATGTAAGTCTGCTAGAAATAAATTCACTCATTTTGTTTATATGAAAATATTTTTACTTTATCTTACCAGTTTTAAAGGATATATGCACTGGATATAAAATTATGGATTCATTTTTTTTTTAATTTTAGCATTTTAATGACTTCATTCCATTGTCTTCTGTCCTCCAGAGCTTACACGTTTGATGTAATTTTTTTCTTCTCTGCTTCATTTTAATTTCTTTTCATCTTTAATTCTCAGCATTTTGGCTACAATGTGCCTAAGTATAGTTTTGGTGTTTTTATCCTGCTTGGAGTTTGCTGAACTTCTTCAATCTATATCTGTAGGAATTTTTATTTTTACCATATTTGATAAATTTTAACCATTATTTATTCATTTATTTCATGTTTATTTTTATTTATTTTTCTTCCACATATGGTAGAGTGCTTAATATTGTGAACTGGTTGAACCTGTTTCTTTGTGCATTTTTTGAAATCTTTATTTGTGTATTTTAGCTGAGATAATTTCAATCAGTCTATTGACTTATAGGTTTGTTCATGCCTTCATTTGCCCATCTCTGGTATGGCAGTAAATACATCCAGCATTTTTCCCCCTCAAATGTGTCCTTTTCAGTTCTAAAATTTTCACTTGGCTCTTTTTTTGTCATTTCCATTTTGCTGCTGATATTTCCTATTTGATTGCTAATTATATTCTTCTTTTTCTTTAAGCCCTATAACATATTTATAGGAGCTGTTAATTCTAAATCTGAGTCATCTTTTAATCTTTGTATTGGCTGCTTACATTGCTTTGCTTATATCCATGCAGTGTAATCTTTGTCTTATGTTACACATTCGTATGATAGACTGTAGAATGTGTTGCATTATTCTCTGACAAAGAGTGTGTGTGGGTGTGTTTGGCATTTAGATAAATAAGTAGTAGATCCTCTTGCTCTTATCAGGTGGCGTGTGTGTGTGTGTGTGTGTGTGTGTGTGTGTGTATGTGTGTTGGGGGCAGGGGATTAGGTCTTGACTATTTTGCTGCTGCCTAGTCCTGGGGGTGGGGGTGGGGGTGGAGAGACCTTAGTTAGGCATGACCATTAATTTAAGATTGTTTTCTGAGGTTTTCAGTGAATGTCCAATGTACTTATTAAGGTGTCTCCTTTCTGGCCTATCTAGAAGTTCATCATATCCCAGCCCTGCACAATCTCTGGTATCTTCATTCAGCTCTCAAACTATAGTAGCTGTTCTATGTTGGACTTTGAGGAATCTCACCTTGAACATGTGCAGTCTATGGATAAGCCCAGGATCTTTGGGAATTCCCATTGAGTCTTCCCTCCCTTCCACCAGGTTCCTTTTCTCTGGAACCTTTATCCATATATTCAAGGCCCTTTACAGCACCAAACATCAATTTCTTACTCCTCAGCTTAAGAAAAACAAAAGTGCTATACTTCAGCCTCACCCTTCCATTCCAGGGTTAAAAAGAGCCCCTTGCAGAAAGCCAAGGTTAATGTGGTGCTTACCTTATATATTTTCTTTCTCTCGAAGATCAAAATCCTGCAACTCCAGTTGACCAGTCTCTGGAAACTATTGCCTCATATATTTGCACAGTTTTACCATTGTTTACATCTGGAAGTTATGCATGATACCTGTTATTCTGACTTCAAGGATGTTGACATATGGAGTTTTAAAAACAGGAAAATTTCATGCAAAAAAACCTATTTCCAACATTAGTTGATAATTTAGAGTATTCAAAATGACTTTCTAAAAGGTATTATGAAGTTTAAACTGAAGCATGGGAATTTGAAAACGCCTCCCACTTTCATTCTTATCTGCAGGAAGGCAGACAGAGGCTGCGGCTGCAGAAGCTCATGTGCTCCTTCATGAATGTGTGCGGGGTGTTCCATGTAGTGGCCTTGATTTTCGAACTCAGTCATAGTGGGCATTTGGTATCACACTGCCTACATGCTCACTTCATAAGAGCAATGATGATTTTAGTGGAGAATTGCACAGTTCCCCTAATAATTGCTCTCTATCTCCAGAACATTCAGACTCTTGGAAATAATTTTGATGATAACAGAGAATTCTAATGTGATATATCCCCTCACCCATAGGCCTCCCACTTCCCACTCCCACCCCACTTCTATACTTGTAGGCTTTTGGCTAGAGGCTAAGTCCAATGGCTATGTGATATTGTGCCTTATTAGGAAGTGATAAGAACCTGAAAGTTGCATCACTTACTATCTCAGATTCTTGTCAAAAACATGGGTGTGCCAGTGCCATTGAGTTTGCTCCAACTCCTAACAACCCTGTGAATGAATGAGTGATCTCCACAACCCTCAACAGCCCTTCTCTGCTTCTGTAAACTCATGTCTACAGCTTCCTTTAAGGAGCCAGTCCATCTGATAATGGTCTTCCCAAAAGAGGTCTTGGTCTTTTCTTGCTGCCTTCTGTTTTTCCCAGTATTATCTTTTCCAAAGAACTCTGCCTTCTCATGGTGTGCCCAAAGTAAGACGGAATTAGTTTTGTCATCTTTGCCTCCAGCAATGCTTTAGCCTTAATTTGCTCTAGGGCCCACTTGATTATCTCTCTGGTGGCCCAGGGCATCCGTAGAGCTCTCCTCCAACACCGCATCTCGAATGAATCATTTTGTTATTCCTGTCAGCTTTCTTCACCATCCAACTTTTATGTACATAATAATTTGGAATACGAGGGTGTGGAAGATCTTAGCCTTGGCTTTTAATGGCATATCTTTGATCTTGGTGATTTTTTCTAATTCTTTTTTTGCTGCCCTCTGAGTCTCAGCCTTCTCTTGATTTTTGGGCTGCAGTCTCCATTTGAATTGATGGCTGAACCAAAGAAAGCAAAATCTTTAACAATTTCACTGTTTTCATTGTCTATGTTAGAGCTGTGTCAAAAACACCCTCTACTAGAAAAAGAGACGCGGTCAAGTTTATTTGTGTGCTCTTTATCTAGATGACCAAATTAACCTTAAGCAAGGTAACCTTGATTAGCCTTTTATAGGGAAGAGAAACAGAGGATACATTATTTGGATTCCACAAGTAACTTTTCTCTCCCTACTACTCAGAATAACTTTTTCTCATATCAGATATCACCTGAAAATTATAACTAGAAGAAAAGAAAGTGAGTAATATGCCAGATACTATGTTAAGCATTCCTTTATTGTCTTGTTTAATAATCACGAACTTGTAGTGATGGTATCATTAGTCTTAATTCACAGATGATGATACTGAGCTTCAGAGAAATTAAATAATTTATCCAAGTTTTTAAATCAGGGATTTGAATCTATCAGCCTCCATAATTATATTTCCTGTATACCATAGTTTTTATCTTTTTATGATGGTATAAATTTACTTTGTGGCTTTGTAAGATACTGTGAAGAACATGTTAACAAAGAAATTTTGTTTTTAGACAAATCAGCTCATTTTCCAGTAAAAAATTATCTAAAAAGTATATAAAGATTTCTATATCTGCATAGTATTTTTTTAAATTATAAAATTAGACTTGTTTTAGTAAAAGCAATGCAACTTTAAAAAAAAATGCTTCATTTTAGATGATATATTTTAGCATTTTCTCTGCCTCTTGCCAGGGTGGAAAACAATAGTTCTCTTGCTTGATTTAATATTATTATGTGTGACAATACACTATACAAAGCAAACCAAAGATTTTCAAGTTCTGTGCATCTAAAAGCCATTAACAAAGTTAACAAACTAGACGCTTCACAGACAAATATTCAGAGGTTATATAATCAAAGGAAGTATCTATCACTGAAGTTGTCCAACATAAATTGTGTTTAAAAATAATCAATTTTTATTCCTTTTTTCTTATACATCATCCACTAAACGATTGCATAGCAAACAGGAAAGATGCTTTTGTACGTTGACAAGAGTTTAGATTTGGGTTTTCATTTGAAAAGGAAGGAGATGAAACTGAGAAGATCCTTTGTAGCTCTCATATACCTGAAATATCAGAAATTTTTACATCTCATAGAATCATTAGTCATAATTACTAATGTAATAGCTAAATTTAATCTCTCCGATTATATTCTTGCTTATGTTGTTTTCTTAATAATATATTATCACCATTTTTTGGTATGCAAGCCCTAATTTTGGAAAAAACAATATTGCATTGGCTCTTTAATTTCAAGAAATTGCTTATTTTATACTAATGATAAAGGTATAAAAGACTGAAGTCAAAAGGGACACATATCATCGCCTAGTTCAACAAACATTCCTCTTTTACATTTAGGGGAACAGGGAACCAAAGAGGATCCCAATTTCAACACAAATTAGAGCTATGCAGGAATAAAAATCCAGGTCTCATGATCTTTTCACAAAATTATTTTGTTGAAGTAGCTTTTTGTTTTGTTTTGTTTTTTAATTCTAAAACTGTTGAGAATAAGAGGAGAATATAACAATTGTGGCACTTAACCATCAAGAAGCTTAAACAGATTCATATGTAATATAATGTGAGGTAGTGTTATGAAGAAAAAAGCAAAGTAAAAGATTAGAAAGTGACTGGAGGATGTACTAAATTATGTAAGGCAGTCAGGGAAGGTCTCTGAGAGTCACATTTGAACAGTGACCTTAATGAAATGAGAGATCAAGCTGTGTTAATATGTTATCGAAGAGGTTTTCAAAAACAAAGGTTGGGAAGGACTTGAAATGGGTTATGCTTGTTGTTTTTGAGAAACAGCAAGGAGACCAGTGCTGCAATGCAATGAGTGTTCATTCATTCATTTCACATTCATCCCAAGGATTATTACAGCCAGAGCAGCGCGGAGGAAATGTGGGGCTGCAAAAAACAGGAAATAGATAAATCAGAATTACAGGACAACTTAATTATATTAACTATACAGGATTAGACAAGTCATGTTTTTCTACGTGAGTTGGAAAACATACACTTTGCAGGTAAAGGTAGGAGGAGCAGAAGTGGTTGTGCATCTAGGATAGACCCTTCGAACCCATCTGCTGAACCTATGTGTGCTGGTACTTTTATTTTGATCCCAGGAATACATTTGACGTGCAACAGGACACTAACATGTACAATGGCCAGTTTCTTAAATTTACAAAACACACTGAGACCTGGGTATAGTTTGGACCTGGGCATAGTCCTGATGTTAGCCAAATGAGCGACTTCAGTCTATGTAGTTGTGTTCTGTAGGGTAAAGGCTGTATAGGAAGGAAATCTTGTTTCTTGATTTTGCATGATCAATCTTTATAGCTGAGAGCTAATAGAAATTACGTGCGATTCCCTCTCACTTGTTCTTAACAGTAGACCTGTATTTCAGGTTCCTTGTATTTAAGCATTTGCTGATTCATTTAAAAATCCTTTTTCTCTTTTGTATCTATTTTTTTTTCCTGCAGGATGTTTTCACTCCAGAATGCAAATTTAAGGAATCTGTGTTTGAAAACTACTATGTGATCTATTCTTCCACACTGTACCGTCAGCAAGAATCAGGCCGAGCATGGTTTCTGGGACTCAATAAAGAAGGACAAATTATGAAGGGAAACAGAGTGAAGAAAACCAAGCCCTCATCACATTTTGTACCAAAACCTATCGAAGGTACGAAACGAACTTCTTTTCTTCTTTAGACTCTGATCAGTATGTTTATGCCAGTTCTTCTTTTTATCCCTTCACTCAGTAGGTTTTCTTTTGAATGCAACACGGAACAAAACTCAAAAAACACAACAGTACCTTTACATATTAAAAAAAGAAAATTATCTTACAAATACTTGGTACTTAGAAAAAACTGCTTGGATATGTATGGAAAGGTAGAAAGTTCCTGAAAGTAGAAAAGTAGCAGTAACTACTGTTTGTAATATAATTTCCTTCTTTCTTGAACACAATAATGTAATATCTCAGGCTATACCCTGGAAAAACCAGGAATACTATTTTAGTTCTTTAAAGTTTTCAAAAGACTTTTAGAAATATGTGTGTACCCTAATCTCTACATCTTTGTGAACTTATCTAACAATATAACATATTAGTTTTTCTTTGTACCTTTGAGGAAAGAAAATAGTATGCTATACTGCAATCAATAAGTATTTATAGTATTAAATTTTATCCTCAATTGAGCCTATAACTTCCCCTCCTTTCATTATTTAGTGTAATTATATTTAATTGATATCTAATATGTGACTCACTTCAAGTTGAGCAGTGGAATAAATAATTTTATGCTGAGGAAACATATTTTGCAACTTTTTTCTTAAACAGGATAAGACTGTCATTGCAGTGACCACATTTACCACACTCAGGCTGGTTTTTTAATAGAGGCTCAGAAAGCAGCAGTGGTCTGGACACACACCACCGCAACATTCTTCTCCTTTACATGTCACACATTGTAGTTACTTAAAACATTAGTTCAGGCTCCTTGTCTGAGGACATGAGAAAATTGAGGCAGTGCACTGCAATGCATTATACATTTTATTTATGCATGATTAACGGGATAGTTGGCCCTGTCCAAAATGTCATAGAGACACATGGTTCATGCCAAACGATCCTTGATATTTGGTCCTGCCCAAACATCCATGGAGACATTTGGTCCACGGCCTGTGTTTTTAATGACACAAAACTGAACTTGACTTTATGCAATATTTTTTTCACTAATTTGGGCCCTGTGTAGTTTTCTTTGCCCTTCCCTCCCCACAACTTCCATGTTCTTATATGCCTGTAAAATGCCTATTAGTTCTTATACAAAGAAGTAATTTAAAAGATGCAGTACTTCTGCGAGGGCCACTCTGACTTCCTTCAAGTACAAGTAAACATTCTGTCTCCTTATCATTGTATACATTTCTTCCCCTAGAAATTATCCCATTGTATTAAATTTACCTATTTTCTACTTTGTCTCCTCTTATCCATGGTTAGCTAACTTTTTCAATGAACAGAACATGTTTTATTTTTCCTTTTCCCCCTCATATCTCCTTGTGTCTTGTGCAATGTGGGGCATCTCACAAAGATATTCAATAATCTGTTGTCAAATGAGTAAGTGAACATGCGAATGAACAAATGAATGAATAGGTAAGTATAAAGACAAAGAACAACTACCTGTTCCAGAGAACTTTATAATATTCCTGGAGATATGAAATGTTTACTATTAGCAATAGGGAAATGTAAAAAGATATATTACACATTACAGGAAATGCTGTTGGGATTTAGGGAAGGATCTATCACTTCCACCAAAAGAAAGATACCGTGGAAAAGACCATATGTAAAGGTACCTCAGGCCCAGGCCTGGTTCAGACCATCTGAGATGTGAGGTGGAGATTAGACAGGACGAAAACACTCCAGGAGTCTTGTGAGTAGAAGCAGGAATGTGCCTGTTTGTAGGGTTAGGCAGAGGGTGACTAAGAAATAGATAGTATTTTCCATAGACAAATATATTGATTCTAAAAACAATGTTTTGGACTAATTTTCCTTTTAACCTTGCATCTTTAATTGTGCATTTAAGTTGACTGTTTTTTTTGGTTGTTGTGCAAGTATTATATGCTCATTAACAACTTTTGGAAAGTATAAAGGAAAAGAAAATATCATGTTTTATTCATTCCTTTTATGGCCAATATATTTCATATCCTCCCACCCCAAAGAAAAGAAAGAAACACTTATAACCTATCTTCCTAATCATAGCTGCACTTTGGTTAGTCAGGCTTCCTCCCGAGTCCATATGCATTTGGGAAAGAAACATACAAATGATCATGTTTCTAGAGCTGCTGTCCTTCTACATTTATTGCTACATTTCATTACAAATGTGAGAAGAGATGACTAGACATATCTAGTTCTGCACCTTGAATTAGGTTTGCTGCGTATAACATAAATCCCATGTGAATAGCAGTTTAATTATAAAAAGTTTTATTCTCTCACAAACCAAACCTAGTGTCATTTCTCCAGGGCTAGTACTGTGTCCTCCCTATTGTTCGGGCCCCTGGCTGTGCCCAGTTTTTAAGTGCCTCTCCTCCTGGTGTGTCTTACAACAGTGCATCGGCACAACCTCACACAATGGCCCTGGCTCTGCCCTGATCCCCATGACCCAAATGGCATCCTCATTCCAGTCAGAGGGCAGAGGGAGGGATGAAGGGGATGGAAGCAAAAGCCTGTGCCCATGTGCTCTTCAACATGCTCTCCGTCAATTGTCATATGATATCTCCATCCCTCTGACCACAGCGTAGTTAGGTGGCCACACTTAGGTGAAGGGAAGACTAAGTTGATACAGTCTTTTTTCTGGATGGCCACCTAACAAGTAAATGTTCAGTGGTTTGGGGAGAGTGGTAGAATGGGATTGGGACAACGAGGAGCCTCTGCCTCGACTTGTCATTGTCTTAACTTCAGAATAGCTCTGATTTCCTGATTTTCTCATTGACATTTTTCCTTTGATTGGTTGTTTTTATTTTTCTTATTTACTGATGCTTTAGGACAATTTTGCTTTTCTGGGAAAAAATAAGGTCCATTTTAATTCAGATTTGCTAATACTTGGATTTACTTCCAAGGCTCTCTGTCTTCCTGGATTATGGCACTGAACCTTATGTGTGAAACATATAGAATATGATGAGAACTGCTTCCAAAAATGAGAACAAGAGCTTAATTGGTTTCAGATCAAAGACTTTTAATTGCCTAGAAATGTCTTTGCCTTTGTCCTAGATAGCAAAGTTCGCTCTTTCGAATAATATTAGGTAACAGCTTTAGAAATGCTTGCTTTGTAGTTATTGTACTAAGCATATCTCAGTTATTGCCTCTTTCATTTTTCCCTCCATTTCCACCAAGGAGATCCTACTACTATCCCTGTTTTACAAATGTGGAAACTGAAGCACAGAAACATTAAGTAATTATTTTTCAAATTAAGCAGCTTTTAAGTGGCAGAGCCAGAATGCAAAATTTCTTTTTAAATCATCAATATTCTTGCTCCCTAGAAGTACAAGACTTTTTAAAAAAATCTACATTGTATTTTTTCCATTACCATTTAGTCCCCTTATACCCCACCTTCCCGGCAATCACCAAAGTGTTGTCCATGTCTGTGAGTCCATTTTCCTTTTTGCTCAATCCCTCCACCTCCTAGCCTCCCCCTGCTGGCTGTCATCCTGCTCTCCATCTATGAGTCTGTCCCCATTTTCTTTGTTCAGTTTGTTCATTCGATTCCACATATAAAATCATGTGGTATTTGCCTTTCTCTGACTGGCATATTTCACTTAGCATAATGTTCTCTGGGTCCATCCTTCCTGTCACAAAGGGTAAAATTTTCTTTTTTACAGCCAAATAATATTCCATTGTGTATATGTACTATAGTTGTTTTATCCACTCATCTACTGATGGACACCCTGGCTGCTGCCATATCTCAGTGATTGTAAATAATGTTGCAATGAACATAGTCGTGCTTATGTTCTTTCGAATTAGTGTTTTGAGTTCCTTAAGGTATATTTGCAGAAGTGGGCTCACTGGGTCAAAAGGCAGATCCATTTTTAATTTTTTGAGGTATCTCCATGCTGCTTTCCACAGTGGCTGCCCCAGTCTGCATTCCCACCAACAGTACAAAAGGGCTCCCCTTTCTCCACATCCTCACCAGCACTTGTTGTTTGTTGATATGTTGATGATAGCCATTCTGACAGGTATGAGATGATATCTCGTGGTTTTAATTTGCATTTCACTGGTGATTAATGATGTTGAACATCTTTCCATATATCTGTTGGCCATGCGTATGTCCTCCTCGGAGAAGGGTTCTTTGCCCGTTTTTTAATGGGGTTATTTTTTTGGTGTTGAGTTTTGTAAGTTCTTTATAAATTTTTTATATTAACCCTTTATCAGATGTATCTGAATATGTGCTCCCATTATGTGGGTTGTCTTTTTATTGTGTTGATGATTTCCTTTGCTGTGCAAAAACTTTCAAGTTTGATGTAGTTCCATTCATTTATTTTTTCTTTTGTTTCCCTTGCCTTGGGAGATATATCCGATAAAAAATTGCTATGAGCAATATCTCAGATTTTGCTGTCTATTTTTTCTTCTAGGATTTTTTTGGTTTCTGGTCTAATGTTTAAGTCTTTGATCCATCTTGAATTTTTAGGTTCATGGAGACCTTCATGCACTTACAACTTACCTGATACACATGAAATTGGTCTGTACTCTTATGCCTCATCCATACTTTGATATCTTTATTGTAATGTAAGACATATGTGATAATCCTCCATGAAGTTATATTTTATATCATTAAGTGATGCTTACTGGTTAGCATTACTAACAGAGATATGTACCCTTGAGGTTCTGTTAGGCATTATTTTTAGGAGAACATTTTTTTCCCTGCTAGAGCCCAAAGCTACTGTTGTTAGCATTATTATTGCTACCGTTACCAGTCTTCCTACTTCTGTAACAATTTATCAATCTACTGTTTGCCAGGCAGGTCCCTTATGTTATCTAGTTAAATCTTACAGCAGCTCTATGTTACTTATCATCATTTTATAGATGAGGAAACTGATATTTAAAGTAACTAACCTGCCAAGGTCAGAAGGCTAGATAAATACAAAACTGGGACTGCAGTCCAGGAAACCTCGTGACAATGCCTGTGGCGCTAACCCCTCTACGGTGCTGGCCTGCACTCTGAAGCAAGGCTATGCACATGCAAATATGTGCAAAGTCACAGAGAGCAGAGCAGAAATATTATACCATGGTACAACTTGAATAGTTAGCTAATTCCGCAGCATGCAAAATTGAGACAATAAATATGGATATGGTATAAATTCATATTGGTAGATGACCAGATAGGAAAAGCATGGGGATGCCATGTTAAAACCAGCCAAGAAAGAAAGAAGAATACATCACTTTTTCTGATGAATTTTAACAGGCTTCATTTCCGACTCTGTAAAAGAAGAATTGAGACCAGATGATTCCTGAAGTTTTTGGCAACGACATTCTGTGGTAGTTTTTATAAGCACTTTATTGTAAAACCATATTCCTTCATGGAGCCTAGCATAAGCTTTACATATAAAAAGTTTCTAAACACATTTGCTTTATTGAATTATTGAGTGAATAAAGTACAGTTTTACAAGCTATTTCCATAATGGGTGGTTTGTGACTTTTATTGGAGGGGCGGGTAGAATGAAGGATATTGTAACCATAATACTTAGGTTAGAGTTTTTGATAATACTTTTTTCCATATGTCAAATATAAAGCCTATAACTAAGAAGATACTTTTAGAAAAGAAATAGAAAACGACAACTTTGTAAGAAATTATATTGCCATTCAACCAGAAAGGTTGTCACTTATTCTTAGTTTTTGAAGCTATTTTTTAACCCCACAAGCCTACCACTAGTACTGGTACCAAAAGAGTCAGTACCACAGACAGCAAATGTCCTTTCTTTGTGAAGGCAACTGGCCCCTTATAGAGGGCAGTCAGAGTAGGTTTGTTGTTTTTGTTTCTTTATTTCAAATAACTCGGCCTTTTTCGCAGTCTTGCTGGCAATATAATTTTGAATGTCAGGATTCCCAAAATTAAATTCTGCCAGTTTGAGGATCTTTCAGTCCTACACTGATTGCATGATAACACAGTACTTATTCACCAACCCCATTCTCTGCACAGCTTCACCCTCCACCCTGTGTTGAGAACACAGGGGGTGTTAATGAGGGGTTGCAAGCGTGTCTATTCAGACAGATGGACGGACTCAATATTTAAACCCATTACTATGAGCATTGTACTTAAACCTCCGCTTCCGTGGGTCCCCTCCCCTGGAATTTAAGGCAACAGTGCCGCCTTCACGACCCCCAATTTTACCCTTTGAGAGCATTGTTCATACCACAGATGAGTAACTCCCCATGTTTACATTGTCTTGGTGGTGACCCCCCCTTTCAGCTTCAGATACAGCAACCAAATACCCTTTTACAAAGAACAAGATAAAAATCTCCTTTTTGCCTCCTTCCTACTTCAGGAAGCTCATTGCTTATCTTCTGCATGGTGGTTGTTATTCAGAACCCAGTTTCTTCCCTTTGAAAAGAATGTGTGCACTTTCTGAAGATTCAAGCATCGAGAACTTAGTCCTGGAGGAAAAAAAAGGTTTCCAAAACAAACTTAGTAGATATCATTTGAGAGTCATTGCTACAGAAGTTATTAAACTTGAAATTAAAAAAAAATTAAGCCTTTCCACCAATTTGTTTTCTTGGGGGGAGACAGTGCTAACACACACACATACACACACGCGCGCGCGTGCGCACAAGGCAGCTGATTTAAGTCCCAACAGCATAAGGTAAATCAGTGCTTCCCAAACTTCTGTATCAGAGCCATCTGGAGAGTTTGTAAATGCCACAGATTCTCAGAACAAACCCCAAAGTATTCTGGTTTATTTGTTTATGACCTAGGAATTAATAGGTTTAAAAAATTGTTCAAGTGATTCTAATGGCAACCAGGTTTGAGACTCAGTATTCTCAGCTGAATTTGTTGTTTCTAGGCACATTTTGGCCAAATCTGGGCACAGGCAAATATTTAAATTTTTTCAGATTATTATGATCAATATATTGGACTTAGCCTAATCTACTATAGTGTAAATTGACACTCTGACACTATGAAATTACATATATTAAATGTTACATTTTTACATGTTTTACTCCTATTAATATGAGTGCCTTTTAGTGCTGGTTAAATTACCATATGGAGTTAGTAGAGATGATGCCAATTATTTTACTAAATCAATCGCTGAGAAAGTGCAACCTAATAGAAATGAATTAATCATGGATAAATATATGTCTAATTCTTCTGATAAAAGTTTTGCCAATGATTTCCTAAGTAATTTTGAGAAAATAATTTACTTTCTTTAACCTCAGTGACCTCTGAAGATAAAGTCAATAATAAATTCCTTGTCCTGGTCACATAGCTCAATTGGTTTTAGCATAGGCGAATTAAGGTCAGTTGAGGCCCCAGGCACAGAAGAAAATATTGGGCCCCTTAACAAAAGGAGAGAGACGGGGAAAATAAAAATACATGCCTTCAGAAGTCGGGACCTAGGGCGTGCACCTGGTGCGCCCGCTGTTAAATCTGCCTCTGGGTGGGAGTGTCGTTCCCTGAACTATGGCAAGTTGTGGGTCTGACCCCTGGTTGGGGCACATACAGGAGGCAGCTGGTTGATGTTTCTCTCTCACATTGATGTTTCTCACTCTCTCTCACCCTTTCTTTCTAAAATCAATCAATCAATCAAACATTTAAAAATGTCTATAATAATAGTAAATTCCATCTGCTTCATAGGGATGTTATGAAGATTAGACATTATAAGAAAGTTGGATTTCTAACATCTGTCAAATCAGTGAAAAGTGCCTTTTTTAATTTTCCTTTGGCAATTGGACATTGTGTTATTGCACTATATTCTGGACAAATGCTGTGAGGGGTGCCTTTGACTAAGGGATGAGAAACAATGAAAACTGAATGTGGTGGGAAAAATCAGTCCCTTGAAAACCTGTGTAATAAGACCGCAAAGAACAGATCAGGAGCCCTGAGGTAAAGCTCCAGTTGGAAGGACACCAGTGGCAAACTGATTAACTAGAAAGATAACTAAATGGTTTGCTTTCCAAAATCCTTTTTTTGGGTCTAACCATACTAAATGACAGAAACAGAAAAATGGAGCAAAAAATTAACTCTGTTGCCTCTGATTGTTTTAATTGCAGAAAAGGCAGAGGTGCAACCTCCTCTCCTCCATCTTTTGCATTTGGGATCTCTGCCCCCAAAAGACATCTTCTGCCTCCAAACCATTGTTAACCACTTTGAAGCAGCTATTTCCTGCCTTTGAATTCTTTCTTTCATAAAACCCTCCTACCTCTCCCTCATTTCTCCTTCTTCCCTCTCTCTCTCTCTTACACACAAATCTTGCTTCTGATCTCTTTATAAAGGAAGATACAGATTTTTTTGTTCATAATGTCTCTTAATTTTTTATAATCAATATTTGCAACATACTGGGTAGTTTTTTGTTTTTTTTTTGGCAATATATGGCTTCTGAACCAGCACTTAAAATGTCTCCTACAGTTCTAAAGGGATTCCATGTGACATCAATTAAGGTGTGAAATCTGCTTCATGTTAATTGCCCACACCCTTCCATGATCTGCTGTTAAGACAATTAAATATCTTTAATGGTACATTAATTAAGACAGCAATCTAACCTTTCGAGGTCTTGAAAATTACAGAGGACCAAGGAAAATTTCATTTAATTGGTATAATTGAAAGATCAGTCATATTTTATTATGTTTTTGATGAAAATGAATACAAGATGGAGGTTCTTTATAGAAGGCCACCTATGAGCTTTATTAGAAACTGGAGATATAGTGCCTCCATGTGGAAAACAAAGTTTGTTAACAACTGCCTTCCACACAAGGTCCCAGCTCTCTATTATAGAGCAATGTTGACACTCAACAGCATGTACCTAGTTCCCCACAGAATAACCAGAACGGTCAAATATCGAGTGATTTGCAAGAAGCCAGGAGTAATATACAAGTAATAATTAGTTGCAGTTGTATCACTTTATACTCCATTTGCATGGCTCATTGTTATTTTCAACGTGCTTCCAATACCAGAGTATCATTTGATAGTCACTAACACTTTGAGAGTATGCATGTTGAGATTGCCATTCTGATTTTAAACATGAGGAAACTGAGTTTAAGAGCAGTTAAGTAATGCACCTAAGTCCATACATCTAGAAAGGCAAAACTATGACCAGAGATGCTATCTTCTTCAAACACTAGTTAGCATCCAGTGTGCCGCTGGGTGGGGATCGGCATTGTGACATAAGGGCAGTAGTGACTTGACGTGAGTGATTTAAGTGAAGGTAGTGGGGAGTAAGTCTAATTAAAGTGGGTTCAAGATATCAGAAGAAGTAAATAAAATAAGAAAGTGATATTAAATGACACTTTTGAGGTCTGTTCTGAAAAGGAAGTAGAGAAATGGGGAGCGAGCTGGTAGTTACATAGTAGAGTTTGTTTAATGCTATTGCAAGATATTTATAGACTGATGGGAGCAATTGGGGAGAAATAAAAACTGGTGTTATAGGAGAGAGGGTCACTGAGTAGCGGGGATGGATCAAGCACACAGAGGCAAGTGGAGGGCTGGATTTCAGTGCCACAGGCAGCTCCTGAGCGTGGCGGCAAGGAGGAAACCAGGCCAGGTGTGAGCAGATGTTTGTGGTGGAAAACTTTCTCTTCTTCTTGTCTTTTCTAAGTGTAATGAGAAGTAAGGTAGTTTATTGATAAAAAGGAAGAAAGGGAGGGAATGGAGGAAAGACAGAGGGAGAAGAATAGGGAGAGAAAGGAAAAAAGAAGACAAGACAAAAAAGAAGAGAAGGTAAAGAAGAAAAGAAAGGAAGGCAGTCCTATTGTCTGAATCTGAGGAGGGTTTGAGGTGTTGCTGGGAGTTTGAGGAGGAAAGAGAAGGTATGGAATAGTCTTGGGAAGAATGGGAGAGGAGACTGGCTAGAGAAATACAGTAGGGTTCCAGGAAGTGCTGAGCACCCTCGCCCATGAGATTAGGGTCAAGATTTGTACTCGAGAGCAGTCAGCGAAGTTTTATGTTTTTCTCCAAGAACATTAAACTGACTGTGAGCTTAGAGCAGAAACCCTGGACTTAATCACACTTGAACTTGATGCTGATTCTGTGCTGTATCAGCCCACGACTACGAACAAACCACCCTTTTGTTCTTCATGTTCTGCAGTGGCAGAAGGGACCAACAGCACATCTACCTTGTAGGGTCATTTATAATAATCTTAGTGTATATGAAGTGCAGATATATAGTAAGTACTCCGTTAATATCAGCTAACTTATGAAGACAGCTGCTACTTAAGAGAGTACCCACAGGACGGCACCTGGCCCCCGGTTTATATAGTTGCCTGACTTATAAATAACAGCAGCTCCTGAGAGAAGGAAGGCATCCTGTTAATTTCGGTTTTCCAGGAGATGTTTTTGATAACTAAAATAAAATTGGTTGTTGAATGTTAAAAGTTGCAAACAGGGAATCCGAACTAACATAATGGCCAGGAATGCCTGCATATTCTGATAACTGCATTTGAACCAGAGGTACCAGTGAAAAGAGTATAAAAGAAAACCCTTAAATGGAAAGGCTGCCTTGGAAAGACCCACACCTAATCTTACAAAGACAGGATAGATTTTATTTTTAACAAGCCTTCAAAGCCCAGTGATACGTATTTGGACTTTATCTTTTCTAACGGCACAATCTTACATTTAAAAATAAAGCAAAAAATAGAGCAAGTACAAAATACCAAATACCAAAAGCAAATATTGTTACAAAGTTGGCAGTTTATGGTCCTGTTATGACCTAGCATAGCATTTTCTTTGTGATACCAGCAGAGGTGGATTAAGGTCGGTTGAGGCCCCGGGCACAGAAGAAAATATTGGGCCCCTTAAAAAAAAAGAGAGAAGCAGGGAAAATAAAAATGCATGTTAACCATATTTTTAAATAAATAAAAAATATTATGTATTATTAATGTTTTATTTCCAATAAAATTTGAATATAATATATGTACAATATAAGTAATAATAGCATAATGATAATTACGAAGTTTTGAACTAATAGTTGAACATATGTAAAGGTATAATTATACAAAGTAGCAAATACGAATCTATTGCTCCCATGAGTGGTAGTGCAGCCGCGCGGGGCCTATACAGCGTAGTGTGTGTACAGTATGTAGCGCAGTAATGAAATAATGAAAATAAGAGAATATAAACATACTATCAGGTTTTATCACTGGTTGTAAACTTGTATGTAATTAAAATTGCACATATGAAACAAAACTTGGTGTCATTAGAAAAAAGTATACAGTTGGGGTTTTGTGGGGCCCTGCAGAAGTTGGGGCCCAGGGCGTGCACCCAGTGCACCTGCCCTTAAATCCACCTCTGGATACCAGGACTGTAGGGCCAGCTATGGAAATATGGCAAGTGCATCTCAGGCAGCTGAGAAAATGGCAACCTTTGTTATACCAAGTCACGGGGTAACCGGTGCCCATCACACAGACGTGCTCTGCTCACGTTAAAGGGTTGAACTGGGGATTTCTTTCTACTGAATGCCCTGGGTTAAATTGATATAGGATGCGGGCTATTCAAAACCTATGCTTCACCTTGTATCTGTAAATCAAGAAGAACACCCTCTCATTGAATCTCTCTACTTCGTTTTTACCCTGAGAGCTGAGATGAATTCCTTGGCTTCAGCGTACTGTAGATCAAGAAAAGTCAAAATAAATTTATGAATAAAAGGAAATATCCAGAAGAAGAGGAGGAGAATGCGGGTCCGGGGGAGGAAGGGGAGGAGGTGACAGATGGGGAAGAAGATGAAGAAATTGAAACATAGAATAGATAAAAAATAGGAAGATACATTTTAAAAAGTATACTAAAAACCAAACAGAAATGTTTCATTTTACAGAACATTATTATCCCTATCTCTTATAGAAAACTATTATGATACCACATGTGTCAGGGGAACAGTGATATTTCTCTCAACAATACCCTGTGGGGTAAAAAGAGGGATGAGGGCAAGAAATGTGATCAAGGGCAACCCAGAAGGGCCAGATGAAAGAGTGGTAATGTTGTTAATCATCAGAACACTGAGTATTCTTAAAATTTGTTGGAGAATTGGGTAAAGTGAAAGCTGAGAGGAACAGTTAGAAAATAGCTCCACATCAAGTACCAGCATTAAGTCATGCCCACTGAATATAAACCCAGGTGAAGAGTAGCCCACAAAGCCCCAAATGAGGCAGGACTGGGCAGTAACATTCCGAGTCGCCTAAATCAGGGGCTTTGTTTCCAAGTGTTAAATGGGTAGTGGCACTGCATCTGAGTTTCTGTTTGAAACTCTGTCGAGAAGCTGGGAGGGCAAGAAAGTTAAGGAGTTGGGTTTATTTGTTTGTTCTTGCACTTTATTCTCCGTCTGGAAAACACTGCTCATCAAAGGGAACGAGAACATCAAACATTGCTCTCATAGCCCTAGTGGACCAAAATGCATAAAACAGAGGGAACAAGAAGAACATATTCCAGAACAAAGAGATTTTTAAAAATTCTAGAGATTCCTAAAGCAAATTTACTCCTTATGAAATAATAGCTTATTATAACAGAAAGTGATAGAAAACTGCCCTTCTTAAATATCACTGTACTATAAACTACTGTACATCAAGAGACTGGGATTCTTTGCAATTAATAATAAGGTCCTGATTACTAGGAAGAAAAACGCTTAATCTTGCATGGGATTGGACTGATTTGAGAAGCACGAATTCAGAGTGGTATCATCCATATAGCTATTGAAGACCGGAATCCCTGGGCATGCTTCTTAAAGGTTTCCCCCAATTGCTTAGCAGTATGTGGTTGGAAAATAATACCAGCACTTCGGATTCTAACTAGTAACTGTATGAAATTGTGATTAGTGTGTACTGGAGAGTAAAGTATGGTATTTCCATACATGGGGTTTATCATTTGTTGACTTATCATTTGTCGTTTAGTTTTATGTGCTAAATTAAGCACTCCACAAAACAAAAGGATAACCCTTCTCAATAGGTTATCTTGACCAGGTGAACCCCGCCTTTCAACTGCAGTCAGAATTATGGTTCTTGGAGTATATTAAATATTACTCCTAATAAATAAGCAGCAGTGCCTCGGCTAGGTTTGTTTCTAAAACATAAGACTGTGTTCACATGGTATCAGAACAACTTAATGAATGTTTCAAATGCTGCCAACCTTTTCTTTTGGAATCCACGCAGTAAGATTCAGTTTGACTGATTCTTCTTGACTAATCTGACTGGCTGTATTCCTGTCATGTAAACATAGTTAGACATTTTCCTAGATAAAGAGATTGAATAAATAGATTTTCCCCTATGTACTCATATACTTGATGGACATATTATTAACTCTGCATTCGCTATCAAATTGAGACTGATATAGATCATAATCATGGCTTAAATGGTCTAGCCAGCAATTCAGGAGGTCTGACACAAATTAGCCCTGTCAGTCCTCATCACCTCTCTATTTTACCACATTCTTCAGTCTGTCACTGTTTCTCTTATACAGCCAGCACCTCATTCTTTTTATTAGATCATCCATCTCTCTAAATCCTCTGCATCTTGCAAGGTGAAATCAACATCAGGTAGTTTGTTTATGTGTTCCTTTCCATTTAACTCTCTGCCCTTTGTTTTGTGTACATACCTGTGACCCCTTAGCTTTGAGCTCCCAGAGGGCAGAAACCAAGAGGTCATTTCTTATAGATGACACAGATTCAGGCAGATTGCCTGGTACAAAGTAAATATTCACTTGTTCACAGAATAAATGAAGAAATTAATACTTGAACAAATTCATTTTTGGCTGTTAGTTAGCAAAGAATAATTGAAATTTGAAAAGAGAAAAAATGAAAAGTCAGTAATAGGATTAAAGCGATGCAAGATTAGTTAAGCCAAGTTAAAAGGATCAAGAGATGTTTTGTGAACAAGTTCATCTATCAAAGTGACCCAAGATGCTGTCCACAAAAATAAAGGGTTAGGTTGTAATAAAGAACAAAAAACATTTATTTGAGCAAAAGATTGCAATCCAGGAGGCACAGATTCAGGTAGTGATTTCAGTTGTGCTCCAGAGGAGAAGGAAAGGTAGGGTTTATAAAAGCAAAAACTACAAGCACAAGTGTCATTTAGGGCCTGCATGCCAAAGGAGGATGTGGCTGGCTTACCAAGGATTGGTTATGTCCAATATGTAAATTAAGGATGCAAAAACTTCAGGTGCTGCTCCTGTTTAGGCCCCTGATGTAAATGAATGATGCTGGCTGGTGAAAGGATTGGCTCCTTCCAAAGTGAAGAATGTGGAGGGTCTAGTTCCCATGGTAAGGAGGAAGTAAAATCCGATGTGGTTTCATGGTTAGCCTAAAGGTTCAAACGTTCATGAGTGGGACCTGCATACAGCAAAATGCTTTATAGCCTCCTGGCTTCATTTTAGTTCCCTTGACAGAAATGATGCTATCTTGGCACTCTTCATTCACAGCACTCTGCTTCTCCTAAGTCTGCATGTGAAGGTCAGGTC
Source organism: Mormoops blainvillei (assembly GCA_004026545.1). Classification (NCBI taxonomy): domain Eukaryota; kingdom Metazoa; phylum Chordata; class Mammalia; order Chiroptera; family Mormoopidae; genus Mormoops; species Mormoops blainvillei. The sequence continues at coordinate 10,622 of PVJD01005835.1, read as the reverse complement.
CAATCAGGAAGTTTTCTCAACTAACCTACCCATCTAGGTGTAAGTTATAGCTTTAGTTTTAATCAAAGCACATCTCTTCCAGAGAACAGCAAATTCTTCTAAGACAGCACTGTCTAACAGAAATAATATGAACTATATATGCAATTTAAAATATTCCAGTAATCATTTTTAAAAATGTGAAATAAATTTTATTTTTAACTCAATATATCCAAAATAGTATTATTTCAAAGTATAATCAGTATAAAATATTATTGCAAAGATATTTTATTCTCATTGCATGGTCTTTGAAATGTAGTGTTTATTTTACACTTGCAATGCATCCGAATTAGGACTAGCCACATTTTAAGTGCTCGGTAACCACATATGGCTAAGTGGATACTATATTAGGCAGTGCACTCTTAAAAAAATGTTCTCCTCAGATTCTGCACACAGTGTAATATACAGGTGATATAGAATGGTACATTTGAAAGCTATATAATCTTATTAATGAATGTCACCCCAATAACATACTTAATAATTTTGCATGGTGTGCTTAACGAACATATTTTGTATGTATATTGTGTACTACCCAAAATGTGGTGTAGATTTTACCAGCAGCAGCATCACCTGGGAGCTTATTAAAAATGCAAACTCTTAAGCCTACTACAGACCTTTTGAACCAGAATCTGCATTTTAACAGCGTGCCTCAGTGATTTAAGTGCACATTAACATTTAAGAAGCTCTGCTACTGAGTGCAAGCCTATTGAAGAAGCCCAGCTCCTCCCCAGGAAACAAATTTGAGGAGAGTGTTATTGTATCTTAATTCTCTTAATCTAGTATTGGATTTACAGTATTTTTAACCAAAACAAGTTATTACTCTGTTCTCTAAAATGTGTTATTCAAAATTCTCATGAAAAGTTCAACTCTTCATTTTCTTGAACATCTTTGCATGCTTAAAATGTGTTAGGCATTTCATTCTCTTAGAAATGCTATTTTTCAAAAAGGAAAAGTGTCTAAATTTACAGAGATAGAAAGTGGCTGAGCAATCATGTGGACCCAGGCAGCGTGGCTCCCAAAGTGGTGTCTTACCCACCATATGACATCAATTCAATCACAGCCACTCCCAGGTCTCAAGTACCAGTGCAAAGCCTAAGGGAAAAAGCTATTTGCTTAGAAATAACACTCAGAATAACAAGGCATTGTAGTGATGATTCGATACATGGGGGAATTTAACTGTTTGTTTCTAAGTCCAGGATGAAAATAACCCCAGATATTTAAGTGAAATGTTTCATATGCTTTTCTACTGTCGCATGTCTATCTCACAACAGTATAATGAATCTTTTTTAATGTATTCATCATGCTGATAGATCATATTTTACGAGAATAACTATGACTCAAAAAACAATGTTCTTTCATAGCAGCAGCCATGATAATTTACAAATGACTGAGCTTCAGAGCCAGACAAAACAGTGGATGAGAAAACGAACTGTTTATAGAGATGTGAACTGAAATCACACGGTGGCATAATCACTTTTCCTGTTGCTGAGTAGCTAGGAAGCCATGGACTGTGTTCATTACCTTAGGTGAAGGAAATCTGGAGTAACTGAGAAAATTAGGGGATTTTTTTTTTTTTACTATTTTATGCATTCTCTGCTGTTGTCATTTCTTATGGAGGATATTCTGAAAATGGACAATAAATATTTCAACTTACCACAACAATGTCACTTACAGTGGGGTTAGATTAGAAGCATGTATATAAGGTTTTTTTTTTTCTCCCCAAACTGAATTGCAGACTGTGGACTAAAAAACAAAACATATTTCTCTATCCTTTAAATGTTACACCCGTAATGTCTCCTCTAACTCTAGATGAAAATCCTGTTATATAGGTTAGTAGACGTAAAGACGGAAGCCTTATCTATAAGAGAACAGAAACCACTCCCATATCTGCAGTTCAAGAAGACTTACAAGGTTGTACCGATAGAACTGAAAGAGGATCATGTCTATCCATTAAATATATTATCAAGTTAAACCTTGTTTTTGCTGCAGGGAGAAGAGCTCGTGATGAGAATTAAGAATGTTATAAAATCTAATTTGACATGTTTATTGAGACCAAATTGATGTCTACAATTATAGTAAGTAATTATTGCCATTTTGCTTTCCAGTGTGTATGTACAGAGAGCCATCACTACATGAAATTGGAGAAAAACAAGGGCGTTCGAGGAAAAGTTCTGGAACACCAACCATGAATGGAGGCAAAGTCGTGAATCAAGATTCAACATAGCCGAGATCTCTTCCCTTTGTCCCTCTCTCATCCCTTCCCTCTCTCCCCTCCCCTGTACCCATTTCCTTCCAGTAAATCCACCCAAGGAGAGAAAAATAAAATGGCAATGCAGGACCTAGTGGCTCCCCAAATCTTCCTTTGTGTAGGACAGGAAAATTGTACCAAAGCTTTCCTGTTGCAATGTGGTAGAAAATGAACATGCACAGACATCAGCACACACATAAGCAAGGGTAAAACAGATCAAGACTCCACAAGCATTAAAGTTGTGCAGTTATTAATAGAGGTCTAATCTAATTGTAATGAAGACATAACTGTAATAAAAATGAAATAAAGTTATTACCTTAAAGAAAAGGGTTTTGGAGAATTGAACTTACAAATTGATGTAATACCCTAAATAGCTTAAGCTCTGGATAATGCTGTGATGAGTGCTTTGTTTTGATTTTGTATTTTCTTTGGGCATTTGAAATTAACACATAATTACATCCTGTTTTCAGGATTTTTTAAAAACCATGATATTGAACATTGATTTATAGATTTTTCAGATGCCTCCAAAATACATAACAAGGAATCATTAAACATCGAGTTGAATCTAATGGTATTAGCAGATAGAATTCCTTCAACAAAAGAGATTCAGATTCTCCTAAGAGAATGTCATATTTTTATGAAAGGTATTAACCTAGGATCTCATTTTTTTTTTAGTAAATTAGATAAAAAAATTTTTTCTAAGGCTGAAGTAAATTTTGGGATTTGTTTTTGTTATCACCATGCCTGGTCAGTGATATACAATTTATGTGTTCTTACTGTTTGGTCTGATTTTTAACTTTGTGGACACCTTTGAGAGTATAGGTGCATGTCTAGTTGTCTTAGAGTTTTTTACCATCTCTTGCAGCAGGAAAGAAGGAAGAGGAATTTACTTAAGAAAATGCATCCTAGAAAATTGGTTAAAGCAAATTGTGTCTGCCCCTGTAACTTACCAGAGTTTTATGTATACAGCATTTTTCCAAACTCTGCCATGATGTTGGGAGGCAGGGCTGTGAAATTCCTAATTTACTATCTTATGAAGCAGGTGGCTTGTTTGTTGCTATATATCCTCATTTATAAGTCTAGGTGACAATAAGTGTGTCTGCTAGAACCCAGAAGGTTACTTGTAATAGACTGAATTTTTCACAGGTATAGAGAAACAATATGCAATTAATAGCTATGGTTTCAACAAACAGGGTTGTGAGAGCAGCTTAAAGTAGCAAAAAAATAATAATAATAATAATAACAACCCTCAGTGTAAGACTAGGCAAATGCATAGTTAGGAATACTAAAGTATTAGAAAAATATCGGGGAAGAAATGAACATTATTCAGTTGCCTTGGAAATAGATCTACTTTGTCCTACAAATCAGGAATGGTGTAGAGACATCCAAATTAAAACAACAGAATGTTAAAAAATGTATTCAGATTTATGGATATTATCAGTAAGGAGGCTTAGCATGTTACTTCTCCTATAACTCTACTGTCCAGCATGTATTGTTCCAAATATGACTCCCTAAAATATATACACTTTGCAGAAGCTCTAAGTCCTCACTTCAATGACCTTACCATTGGTTGCTGTATTCTTTAAAGGTCACTGTAGTTTCTCTCACTCTACACAATCATTATTCTCCAGTAGTCGTTTGTGTACTTCACCAAGTATTCTATTTATGTTATCAGAGGTTAGCAGGAAACAAAATGGAAGAATTTACCTAATCAATTTCAAAGAAGGAAAGTTTTATATCTAGGCAAGGATTTAGAACACAAATTTGCAAGAAATATTTTTTAACCAAAATATTTGGAAAGTAACAAATAAAGACATTTAAATAATAAAAAACAATGTTGCTTTTCTAGGAAAAGAATGCCCTTGTAAAAAAACAGTCTGGTTGTATTTCTCCTTGTCACTCTTGATTCAACTGGATTATAAACGTCCCTGTCACTTTCAGGACCAAACAAATCCCAAGCACAAAGCCTTATTTTCTTTGAAGAAATAAAAAGAGGCTTCTACAAAATGGGTCACAGGCTCATTTAGTATGAAATGACGAGCTTTTGTGGGGATGCACACGCACGCATATACAGTCACCACAAACTCATCAGTAACACAATCGACAGTTTTCAGAGTGTTATCTGTTACACTGATGACTTCATGACAGAATACGTTTAACCCAGTTATATATTATGAAAAATTGGATAGAGTTATGAATCTCCAACAAAATTCTTCCCTCTTTTCAGTTGCCGTTCGTTTGTCATTGTTTGTAGAGTCACATTTGTCTCCTTCCTGACAGCAGTTAAGAAGCAGGGTTCTAACTACTCAATTTGTATATTTTTTCTCTATGTCATTTAAGCAAATGTTCAGCACAGTGAAATGTTTTGGATATTCACTTTGTCTTAGTCACAATTAATTTCAGAGAATAAGTTGGAAACCTTGTATTACTTTTACACGTTAACCTGACAAAAATTCTGGTTTAGAGCAGAGGTGAACATTCCTTTAACTGCTGCTTACTCTGTAAGCACATGAAACCTGTAATAGAAAATGTCAGTATTCACAATCTAGGTTTTTAAAAAATCAGAAAATTAGCTTCCTCCAAAAGTATGAGCCAGTTTAATAGATCAGTTTTCAGGTTTATTCCAAGTAAAAGAATTCTTTACTTTGATATTTATTATTCCAACTTCTGGGTCTCAATTCATCCATCATTTATCCTCCTATAAGTGAAGTAAGATTTTATAGAAAATTAATTCATTGAGCTCTTCTCAAGAGAAATAGGACTTCTAGCAAAGCTTTGTAATTGGCTATGCACATAGAAGTTAAGACGTATTTATTCTAAGAATCCTTATTGTAACATGTTTCAAAATCACTGGGGTTACAGATGAGAACAAAACTTTTGAGACTGTCACAAAATAGTTTTCTGGTCAATATACCTAACTCGGTTTTTAAGCTAGAAGTTTGAGGTTTAGAAACAAAATGGTGCTGAAGGTCCATTTGCTAATTTGGACATTTGTGCCTCTGGAACTTGGACAGCAAGCGAACCTATTCTTGATCACAGTAACTGGTTAGGGTTTGAATTTTACATATGAATTTTATAGCACATTTTTAGCCACAATGAACTGGCCCATTAAAGAGACATCAATTTGATGCACAGTGTGATGCTTGATGGACCTCCCTGTAATCCAGATAGCTTTGTAGATGAATTCTTCTGTTTAAGAAAACAAAAATGCTGCAGATAGGTATTATATATAGATTGGTGGTCCTGTGGTTGTACTGGCAAGAGATGAGAGCATTAAGACAAGACCGAAGGATCAAGAATGGTTTAATGTGTATTGAAATTTTGAAGGTCCTAACTTAGGACCACTGATTTCTTGGTGAAGAAGCATGACTACATGAACAGTAATTTTTTAAAACACAGACCCAGAAATAGCAAATCTACCATTCCACTTTCATGACTTAATCTACAAGGCCTTGCTCTGCGAAGGGTTTTCATGAACTTGCTTCATTTCATCTGCGCAAGGTGAAACACATTCAAACAGAAAAATGCCCCACTCATTTTAATATCATAAAAGGCTGAGATTATTTCTCTGTCATAACTTGTAAATAGCATTTTTTAAAAATCAGAATAACATTTAAAATGGTGGATTGTTCTACAAATATATATGTGTATATATACATATGCTTCTGAAATAAGGATATATTATATAGAGTTTTTATTTGATTTGTGGTATTTAGTCATAGGTAATCAAAACATAAAGAGACTTGAATGTAAAACTTTATATATAAATGTATATTTCTAATGATAGTAGAAATCGCCACTTTATAATAAAAGAAGAAACAGGTGGGAACAATAATCAAAGCACATGCTCCTTCAGAACTTCAGTACTTTTGAGCCCCCCCTTTGCTGCAGAGGCAACTATATTTTTATTTCTAAAAAGCTACCTTAAAAACCTATACTTCCCGAAACAGACTCCATAAGTCATAGCAAATTGAAAATCTATGGCTGAGAGCTGGAAAAAGAGGCTAAATGACGATCTTTATTTTTCAGGATTTTTCCTGAATCCCAAGTTAAATATTTAATATTTAAAATCTAAAGTAAGTGAAAATTGGTAATGCACAGAGATGATACATTGAATTTCAGGAAAATACAGAAGCAAAAATATATTTAACATTGTGATAATAGCATAAAATAATGTCATAAAATTGCATCATTAGATGTTTTATTAGTTGGAAAGAATGAGTTGATGCTTCTTTGTCTTTGCTCCAAGCACAACCTAAAAAGACAGTGGCGCTCATTTCATTTAAAGTTGTTCAAAAGTCCAAAATATACTCCCATGAATAGAATTGGTATTAGCTCCATTATAAGGTTAAATGTTTCGATCTTAAGAAATTATTACCACTGAAATGTTTAATAAATCTGTTGTATGAGAAACTGAACAAATTCATGTTTTGTTTTTGCATTAAAGCTCAGATTATTCAAATCATTGCTTTTTGAGATCAGATTTGTAAAATGTTTATACATCAAACCTTCCTGAATTAAAAAGCAGTTAAAACCTTGAGATGCTCATGCATGTACACAAAATACTTGCACTTTTTTTTACATTAAATTTCTTTGGGAAGTGTCTCTCCTTTTTGTTTTTTAAATGTGTTTATCCTATGATGTGTCACTGAAAAAGGGCCATGCCTTGTGAAAAAATCAGAAATGGATTTATAGATGGGGGATAAGTCAAAAATTTTTTAACACTGCAGTCAAAAGTAAAAATTATTTTCTAAACATGAAGCTACTTATGGTAAACCTGACATTTCACTTTTTTAGGATTAAGAACTAGAACAATTCATTTATTCTGAAATTACTACATAGCAGCTCAGTTGAGTTTAGGGAATATAAACAAAATCATAGTCTCAAAAAATCCAAGAAAGGCAGATATGTAAATAAGTAATGTAATACTCAAAAGCAAGTGTTACAATAAGTAGGCTGCTAAGATTTTATATACAACTCATGATGCAACAATGAAACCTAGAGGGAAGACAGGAATTGAGAAAAGATTAGATTTTGCTGAGTAACAAAAGGCAATAGGGGGCCTCTCAAGTAGAGGAAACGAGTTGATGAAAAGTTATGAGGACATGAAAAACACAACTTGTTCAGGAAATACTTGTGAATGACACAAGGAAAGAATGTTCAGAGGAGGAGGTGGGGAAAAAACTGAGTTGAGGTTAATAAAAAGGAAAAGTTATTCAAAGTTTTGTCAATGCATTCTGGGTTTGTTTGAGCCTCTGTATCTGTTAGGATGCTTCTGGTTGCATCATGACAGAATCCCCAAACCAACAGCCTTCATCCACAGGTTCACAGCATCGTCACTGAGACTTAATTTGTCCATATTTCTCTCAGCTCTTCTACCTCCATGTATAATAAATTCTCTCTTGGAGCCAGGGATTCTCGAACAAGTTATAGACACCACATATATTATATCATCTGTTTTCTCTTATAATCCCCCAGAAAACATCTAAAATCTCCCAGTTTGGGCCATTTGTCCATAATTGAATAAGCCACTCTGACAAGGAATTTGAGGTATGTTAACTAGTTTAAGTGAACCAGGGCCTTTTCTTAGACTCATAGGTGAGAATATACTTTTCCAAAGATGCAGGTCTGCATCCTAAGTGGTGACTATTTGAATGAAATTCAGAGTGATTTATTAAGAGGAAATGCAAATGAATGCTGAGCAGCAAAAAAATAAAATAAAAATTTTTTAAAACTTCATTATCTGTTAATGAATCTAATTCCTATCACAGCTCATTGGATAGTCTAAAAACTGTCAGAGAAATGCAAATGTTGATGAATTAAGACCACTTTCATAAACCAGGATTACTGACAAAGGCAGTGAAGATTCAATTTCCCTTGCATTATTAAATGCCTTCTATGCCAAAGGCACTGTGTGGGTCACTGAGGATGCTAGAAACAATTACAATTTTAAACAAAACTAGTCCATGTGACAATTACGCAATAAATCTGGTATGTCCAGTGTATTTTTTTAAAGATTTTATTGATTTTTTCAGAACGGAGAAGGGATGGAGAAATTGCCTCCTGTATGCATCTGGACCAAAGACCAGACCCACAGCCCAGGCACGTGCCTTGACCAGGAATGGAACCAGTGACCTTTTGCTTTGCAGGACAACACCTAAGAAACTGAGCCACACCAGTCAGGGCACATCCAGTGCATTTAGATGATCACAGAGAGGAATTGAAAATGCATGCTGGCTATTCTAAATCAGAAGTTCTTATGGTATCTGCTTTTTCATAACCATAAAAACACTGCTTAGGTTAGGTAATTACAAAATGTTCCTTAAAATGCCACTCAAGCAGTCATTCCAGGTCTAAAACTCAGGGTTATTTTGGACCTCAAAAACCTGGGACAGCAATGCCTGCCATTATTGAATCTTCTCCACAGATTATAGCATATGTTTGATCACATCGAGCGATATTTAACACAGCAATTTCCCGAAGCAGGCTATTCCATTTATGGACAGTATCGGTTTTATAATGTCCTTACTCAGATGAAGTAACTTGTTCTGTAGCTTCTAACCATTGTTTCAAATTTCATCCCTAGGGGTATTCAACGTCACTTTATTCCCACTCCTATGAGAAAGTCTTACAGATATTTGAAGACTGTTGTCATTCTTTCTCACTCTTCAAGTATTCTCTACTCATGTGAAATATTTTGAGATATTTTAAATATTTTGTTTCTTTACCATTCTGTTTGTTTTAGTCAAAACAAACTCTAATAACTTGGAGTGTACGATACAACATGATGTTTTTGATATAATCTAGCTGGTCCAAAACACTTCCACACATCCTCATTCTTGATACTACATATAATAGTATTCCCTATAATTGCATTCACCATTTCGACAACCTCATCCAAAAAAATTTCAACATTCAAGTCTGTTTCTCTTTTTTTTACCTTTTCATCTCTATGAATCAAACTAAGGCAGAGGTGTATTAATAGATCGATAAGAATAATTCTAATCCAATAATCTTGAGAAACATAAATATAATAGACACATTATTTGGAATTTTCCAGCTATACTAGAATATCTCCATTCAATGATTAATCATGAATCCTCTACTTAAATTGGTGTTATCACACCTAATTTTGTGTGATCCAATCAATCTGTTTTCAGAAATTAAACACAATGCATTTTCTTTTCTCACCTCACTTAACTAAAGCAAGGTTTCAAAGGCAATCATTCTGATGGAAGGTCTTTGTTTTTAGGAAATATGTGTTCTTATAGGAGACACATAGTTTTAATCCATTTTAAATTCTGTCTCTTCTCCCAGTCACTCTTAATTTAATCTAGCAAACTTTTACACACATGATTTCAACTTAGAATTATTACTTAGTTATTCAGTGACCTATTATTCTATAATTTTATATTTTACTTGTTTCAATATAGGATATGGCAAAAGTAGATTTACAGTTGTTCATATGGAAAATAATATAGTAATTAACAAATAATAATAATACAAGAATAAGCTATTTCACATAGTTACAATTCTAAACCTACTTTTGCTACACCATGTAGTTATTTCCAGATCTCTTCAAATACCTCTTCAAAGTTTTCTTCTCTGGCTCAGCTCAGAGAGTCCTGGGGCACACTCAAAAGTTCCTAAACATAAAGTTCCTAAACATAAAGTTCCTGGTAACATTTTTGAGGCTTTGAGGACCTGATCATGCTCTTAGCTTGCCCTTATCTAATAGTGACAACTGGGGTGGGCATCTGGCTCTTGGGTGACTTTCTTTCATAAAATTCTTTTGGTTTTCCACTGACCTCCTTGGGGTATTTTTGGGGTTTTTTGTGGGGGGGGGTTGTTTGTTTGTTTGTTTGTTTGGCAGAGGAGATTATTTGAAAGCAGTAGGCATCCTCTGAGCAAAAGCTTTCACAGTTATTTTTCTTGGGAATTTAAAATGTTACCAATATTGTCATGTTATTTTTCTAACCCCTTTGACAAGCTGAGCTAGAAGATGACATTAATTAATTACTCAATTACCATACTATGTCCCTTATATACATACTCATGTACAGTCACCTGCCAGTTAAAGATGGGAATAGCCTCTGAGAGGTGCATTGTTGGGCGTTTTGTCCTTGCGCAGACATCATAGAGTACACTTATACAAACACGGAAGGTAGAGCCCGCTACTGTAATTGCATGTGCTATACTTTTATAGGGCTGGCAGCACAGTAGGCTTGTTCACAACAACGTCACTACAAAAACACTGAGCAACTGCAGCCTAAACGCTGATAGTTGGCCTTTCTTTCTGCAATGCCTGTGCCTGACTTAGCTTTGATTGCAGGGACTT
>PVJD01005834.1:0-108358 GCA_004026545.1 Mormoops blainvillei | reverse complement strand
GCAGAAGCGCTCCCCACGAGGGGCGGCCATCAGCGGGCGCTCGCTGCAGCCAGCTCTTTACCAGGGTGGCTGAGGGACCAGACCGCTAGAGATAAAGGGCTGCGTTTCCCCAGCACCTAAGCATCTCACACCTGCAAGTACTGGTTCTGGAGGAAGGAATTACAATATGGCTGGTAAAGGGTGGAGATAAGACTCAGTTGAGGCCTCGGGTCTAGCTGTAGCAGACCGAGTGTTTTCCCCACTCGTGCGCTGGGATGGAGCCCACTAGAGACAGCTGCTGAGTCAGGCTGCCGGCCGCAGTGCCATGCTGCGCTCCCTGGGGGCCACGTGCTCACCCCAGCATGGCCAGGGGTGGGCAACCTGCGTCAACTTTTATACCACATCTCACATCCTCTTGTCCACATTTTTTTTAAAAACAACCTTTATTTATTTATTTATTTTTAGAGAGAGGGGAGGGGCAGGAGAAAGACAGGGTGAGAAACATGGATGTAAGTAGAAACATCGATTGGTTGCCTCTTCTATGTGCCCCAACCTGAACTGGACCTACAACCCAGGCATGTACCCTGACCGGGAATGGAATCTGTGACAGCAGAACAACACCCAACCGAGACACACGGGTCAAGGCTTCTTGGCCCCGTTCTTCCCCCGACTGCTGCATGCGGGTGAAATCCGACAGTTCCTTATTCCATTTCTCTTGGCTCCCCCCAGGAGCTTCTCTGCTGATACTGAGCAGGGAGCCTTTCTGGCAATATGCAAAATTGGACCCCAAAGGAGTTTTGTCTCCCTGGCATTCACTTTACAATGGATGGTGGAAACCAGTGGGCAAATACGCAGCCTTCTGGCTTCTCTCGGGAGGCAGAAGACCTCCAGCTTCACTGGGGTCAGTTGTCCAGAGTGCTGACCAGCTCCTTCTCTTCCCGGTTTTATTCTCCTAGTCCCTTCACTCCTATATCCTGAGGTCCTAGTCCCTCCTGCATCTCGGAAATGTTATATTAGTGATTATAAAAATTATATTTATTTTAAACAAATCCCTCCCACTCCGCTCCCTTAGCATATAAGCATCTTCAAATTATTACTAATCTAAAAAAAAAAAAATCTTCTATTTTATCTGCATCTACTGTATCTCTTTTTTAACAAACGTGGAAGTCCCCACTTATTCACTCTTTCCTCTCATCCCACACACTTCTCAACCCTCTGCAGTCTTGCTTCTATCTCCACCACTTAGTGGACAGTATGCTGACAACACCAACAATCTTGTATTATTTAAATTCCCCGTTTCCCTCAGTCTTTGTCTTTCTTGCAGCCCCAGCGGAATTTGATTCCCTTTTTCTTATTCAAACCTTTCCCCCAGGCTCTCCCACTGTTTTCTGGTTTCAGTAGTCACCATCAGCTCTTTGTGAGACACTTCACAACTACCTTCCAGTCCTCTCCCACTTCCCTCTGCCTTATCATCACATCCACTCCCTTCACATAAATCTTTATAGTCATTTCGCTTTACTCAGTCACCAAGGACATCCTCTTTACAATGGCCACATAGGTAGAGACTGAGGGGGACGTGGATCTACCAACATTCAGAAGTGACAGAGTTTTAAGGACCAGGTAGGAGAGATGGAGGGATGCCAATGGACTAATGACTTCTGAGTACCCATTTGAGGCTGGTTTTGTATAGATGTAAAGTTGGTTTATATGGGAACAATAAAGAAATATTTTACCAATTTTAAGACTATGATTGTGTTCTTTGTGGTAAGGAGATGGATTGTACCACATATCATACCAACATAAAAGTAGGGTATTTAACCCCTTTCGTTTATTATATTTGAGAACTGACAGAAGCTCATGCATGTGGTTCCTTGTGTGCTTGGACCACAGGGGGTGGAAAGTTTGAGGGGAGATTGGGCATGGAGTCCTCTCTGCATCTCAGCAGGTGTTCTAAGTCTTCACACCATGCCCAAAGGGTCCTGGAGTCCCCAAACTGCCACTGGCTCCAAGTCTGCAAGACTAAGTTTCTTTCTTTTACTTACTACTTACATGAGCCCCAAAAATCTTAGACAATGAACTTGCCTAAAATTGTTTACATTCTAAAGCCAAAAACCCACTGCTGGTGAAAAAGAGCTACTTTTAACTTTGATGAAAGTGTTTTCTTCTACTTGAGAGCCCAGCTTAAAAAAAAAAAAACACCTGGAGAGATGTTCTGATTTTTTTATTGAGGTGTAATTGACATATACTCGACGAAACACCTTAAAAGATGCAGTTTGATGAGTTTTGACGTCATGCAGACGTCTATGAAACAATCACCATCAAGATAATGAACATACGCAGCAAGCTCCAAATTTGCTCTAAACTCCAGTCCCTCACTGTCCTGCCATTCCAAGGCCACCGCTGCTCTGTCACTAGATTACCTTTCATTTTCTAGAATTCTATAAGAAGAATCATACAATATGTACTATTTAAAAATATATTTGGCTTCTTTTACCCAGCACACTTATTTTGAGAATTATCCACGTTTTCGTATATGAGAAATTCATTTTTTATTGTTGAGCTATATTCCATTGAATAAAGCACAATTAATCCATTAATCTGTCAGGACATTTGGATGAATAATGTTCCATTGTACATACACACAGCACGACTACATTATCAATTCATCCACTGACGGGCATTTGGGTTGTTTCCACCTTTTGGCTCTTACGGCTAATGCTGCTATAACATTCATGTACAAGTTTCTTGAAACTGAACTTATTTTTTTAATTTTAATTTTTAAATTTTTTTACTGTTGTTCAGTTACAGTCGTTCCCATCCCCCCCCCATTACTCTCCCTGATCACCCCTCCCCCTCCCCACTATCTTTGTCCATGGGTCCTTTATACATGTTTCTTGACTTGGCCCTTCCCCTTTTTCCCTCCATTATCCCCCTCCCTTGAACCTGAACTTCTCAGAGGACTTGGACTTCATACCTTGACCCTGGACCTGGACCTAATGCCTAGACGTCAGACCCGAACATGGGCATGAACTTCGTTCTAAACTGTGACCTACTTCCAGACACTGAGCCTGTAACTTGGACATGGAGATAACCTCCAACTTTGTACCTGACATTAGACTGGGACACAGGACCTGGACCCAGACCTTGTAACTGTGCCTTGAGCTGGAATTTGGACTTGGACTTTCTTACTCCGGCTACTGCTTCATCTCCTTTGTTGGCTTGTGCAATTATTTGTTTTCATAAATTCTATATAAATTCAAGGCTCTTCACTGTTCTCAGTGTTGTAGATGATCATGGTAATGGCCCCCAATAATTCAAACGTCCCAGTTTCCATGACCTCATACAGGCCCTTCCCAAATGGACTCTGTTTGGCCATGTGACATGCTTTGGCCAATGGGACATTAGCAAACATGACACAAACAGAAGCTTCCTAAGCTTGTGAATGAGGGTCTGCCCTCTTGGAACCCTGGAATACCCGTGCTATGAAGAAGCTCAAGATGAAAGATCACATTGGGCCCACCTGCTGAACTGCAGCCACATGAGTGAGTCCAGGTGAGACCAGTGGAATCACCCAGCCAAGTGATATACACATAAGAAGAAAGCATTACTGTTTTAAGCCCCTCAATTTTGAGGTGGTTCGTCATGAAGTAATTGAAAACTGTCATCCTCAGCTACAATAAAAACATGGCTACCTTTAGTGGCCCTGTGCAAACCATAAAAAAAGTAAACCGGAAAAACACGCCTCACCCTGGCTGCACAGCTCAGCTGGCTGGAGCGCTGTCCCGATACGCCAAGGCTGCGGGTTTGCTCCGCAGTCAGGGCACACACACGAGACAACCAATGAACACATAACTGGAACAACAAAGTGATGTTTCTCTCGCTCTCCCTAAAAATCAGTAATTAAAAAAAAACAAAACCCCAAACAAAAAACATTCCTCTACTGGGCAGACACACCTTTGTTCGAAATCGAAGTTTCCCTTCCTCTAAGACGCAGCTGGTGCCAGACGCACAGCGTGGATCTGAGCCCACATGAGGCTCTGTCACCGGGCGCCTTCACGCACAGCCTCAGCTGCGCACTGCGAGCGAGAGCCTCCTGGGAGATTTCCACACACTCTTTCTCCACTGAACGGAGGAAGAAGCTTGTCTTCAGGGCAGGTTTAATTACTAACGATTCCAGTTAAGGATGGAGAGAAGGCACCCAGCGCAGTGCTCCCAGCCTTGACAACTGACTTGCATTGAGGAAGACAGGCCCCATGTTGCTTACAGAGAGTCACTGCGGAGTCACGGAGGCAAGCGCCTGCTTGAAAAAGGATGAATAGTTTTCAGCAAAAAGAGAAAGTATAATTCCTCCGAGCCACCCGTGAACATTCCAGAGGAGAGGTAGATAGATTCCAGTGGCGGTGGCAGTGAGGAGCGGGGCCCTCTGGCAGGTGGCAGTGCCTTGGCAGGGGAGGCGCCAGGAGCCCCAGGCCTCCCTGGTCTTAGGAGAATGCTCTGGACTTTCGTCTTAGCCATACCACCAGTCTTCACAAACTGACAGGCCTGCCTCAGGCTCCTGTGCCGGCTGCATGGTGGACGCCACCCTCCGGACTGTAGCGCACGGGGCCACAGCGCAACTGGGGCTCCTCCTCCTCATACCATCGCTGTTCGCTGAAGTCAGGGAAGAAGGCTGTGATCTCTCGACTGGCTGAAGCCACGGAGTCTGTGAGAGGAGGTAAGAAAGAGAAGGGATCTATTAAGGAGTGTAGAATGGAGGCAAGAGGCCGTCATAATCAGGTTCAGAAGCCAGAGCATGTTCCTCAGTCCTGGGGCCACATCTGCTAAGATGGCCACATAGAGCCAGACACCCAGTTGGGAAAAAAGCTCACTGGACGGGCCCGGCTCTCAACCCTACTACATGGCCTGCCCACCAACCCCAAACTACCCTCCCTTATTTGTGGCTGTGGACCTGGGAGGCACACTCACCGGAGCCATGGGTGGTGTTGCGAGTGTCAGTGAGGCCGAAACTCCCACGAATTGAATCTGGGGCCACGTGGCGCGCTCGAAACACTCTGGTGGGTCCCATCAGCGTCCTCCAGAGCTGGATGGCATCCTTGTGGGCGAGGATGTAGGCTCGGATGGGCCCGCTGTGGACAAAAGGAGCATGTCAGTCAGGGATCTGGCCACTGGGTCTAGGACGGCATGCTGTGTGCAGGGCGAACGTAAAGGCACACGGTACATCGAGGGGGTTTCCCGGCCTTTCTAGCTGGGGACCAGTGCTGCTCCAAATAGGCGATGGGGGTTACTGCTGATATCCCAGAAAGTCCCAGAGATCAACAGAGTTGCTAGGCAGCATTCGACAATGCTCTCTTACAGCCACTGGATCAGTAACTACCACGGGACAGGTGGCCACCAGGTCAGTGTTGGCTCAGTCAGAGCCCCAAGTCCATGTTTCTTCAGACACTGGACGCTCATTACAACTTTAAAGATTGGCAAATGAAATTAATGAATCTACTTGAGGGGCAGGGAAGATATGTCTCAGTAGATAAAGATGCTGGATCCAAAATCAGAAGTACCTGGCCATGAACTCCACCAGCCGCTGATAGAAAAAACGCCCTGCAAAGAGAGAGTACCTCCGTCAAGACACTGGTGCCCACCACACATTGATGTTTCTCTCCCTTTCTGCCTCCCTTCCCCTCTCTCGAAAAATAAATGTCTAAAAACAAACAAAAAAACCCCAAAAACTGTTTTCGAGCAAAGAGCACGGCCCTTGGAGTCTGACATACATGGCTCTGAATCCACGCTCTGCCACTTACAACCTGTGTGATTCTGGGTGACTCATTAATCTAACTCATTCCCTAATCTGTACACTGGGGACATGACAGTGCCTACCACACAGGGTTGCTGGGAGAATTAAATGAAATCATGAGTATCGGGACAATGTCTGACACAGTGAACGTTCACCTCACGTTAACTACTGATATTATCAGGATATAAAACTAGTAAGTTTCTGGTGGGGACTGTGAAGTAGGACCTTCCCAGAAGACATTAAAAGCAAAACAAAACCCTGATAATCATGAAAAGTTTGTGTATATGCTGAGACCCGAGACTATTCTGCAGCGGGTAGCAGAGAGCCTGCACCGCGCGTCCAGGTAAATCTGCCTCGCACGCCTCCTGGGACAGAGAAGCCTCCCGTTCAGGAGGCTGTAGAGCCTACCTTCATGCTCTTGGTAAAACCTCTGGCAATCTTCTTTCCGCCACACAAGTTCTCTCATTCGTACAATAAGGAACTTGTTGCTCAGAATCTGCTGATGAACAGCCTAAGATAAACATCACCGCAAAGATAAAGATCAGTAAGAAAGGCCCTGGCTAGTGTGGCGCTGTGGATTGAGTGCCGGCCTCTGAACCAAAGGGTTCGATTCCCAGTCAGGGAACATGCCAGGTCCCCATTTGGGGGCGTACGAGAGGCAACCATACCTTGACATTTCTCTCCCTTTCTCCCTCCCTTTCTTTAAAAATAAATAAATAAAATCTTAAAAATCAGTCAGAAGGGTCGTTTGAGAGAACAAAACGCTGACCAAAGGAACCACGAGGACTTGTGGGAGCCCAGGACTTGAGAGTCTGTCCCTTGGTGGGCCAGAAAAGAAAGTGGGGTGAGGTAAAGCCCTTCAGTCACACAACCAGAATGTGAGCCTTGGGTGGACGGGGGCAGGAAGAGCTGGGTCTGCCCCTCCTTTCCTGCAGCCCCTTGAGCCCAAGCCCACAGGACCAACCACTCAGACCATCATAAACGTCTCTTGATAGTGGTCCTGCTCTGAATTTCTCCCACTGTCTCTATACCATCACACTTGACAAGGTGGAAACATCATAACTTAGGTCACTTTCTGATCAGAAGCATTCGTGTGGTTCCTATTATTCACGGACTGAAGAGCAACCACTTTAGTCTGGTGCTCAAGGCTGCACTTCCCTGCCTTCCTCTGCTTCCAAGTCTCTAGTCCCAAGAACCCAGCCCACCGCGGCCCTCAGACACACCACTCCCACCTCAGCATCTCCCTTCTGTGGGACATTTGTCCTCCTGGGCACCCGCCGAAGTCCATCCTTCCTTTGAGGTCTGGCCTAATCTCAACACTTGCAAGCCACCGTTCCCGATGGGTCTGGTCTCCCTTTGTGCCACAGTGGGTTTACGTAGCAATGCTGCTCAGCTACTACTTATCAAACTGTCGTAAGCAGAATGTTGAAATGGCTCTCGCCTAGCCCCACCAAGTTGCCTTCCTTAAATCTCCAGGACTGTATCATGCAAAATGACTGTTACATGACATGACAAGGGAGATTCTGCAGGTGTAATTAAGGTTACTATTAGTGGACTTGGCTTTTAAAAAAATTATTTATTTATCTATTTATTTATCTATTTTTAGACAGAGAGGAAGGGAGAGAGAAGGAGAGGGAAAGAAACATCAGTGTGTGGTTGCCTCTTGCGCACCCTGCACTGGGGACCTGGCCTGCAACCCAGGCATGTGCCCCAACTCGGGAATCGAACCAACAACCCTCTGGTTCGCAGGCTGATGCTCAATCCACTGAGCCACACCACCCAGGGTTTGGACTTTGTTTTAATCAAAACGCAGATTATCCAGAAGTGCCTAATTAATCACATGGGCTCTTTAACAGCAGAGATGTATCTGGCTGGGAGCTAAAGGTGAAGTCAGAGAGATCTGAAGCATTTGATGCACTGCTGCTGTCTTGAAGACGGAGTGGACCATCAGATGAGGAATGTGAGTGGTCTTTAGAGACTGAGAGCAATCCCTGCCTAAAGGCAAGGACACAGGGACCTCAGTCCTACAACCACAGGAGCTGAATTCTGCCAACAACCCAAATAAGTCTGGGAGTGGATTCTTTCCCAGACCCTCCAGGTAAGGGCCCAGTCAGCTGATACCTTGACTTTGGCCTTGTGAAACCATAAGGAAAGAATCTGGTCGAGTCTCCTGTACCTCAAATTCTAGAATTGTGAAATAATAAAGGAGTGCTATTTAAAGCTACTAAGTTTGTGGTACTTTTTATGAACCAATAGAAAACTAATACACATACATTGTCTTGAGGTTTGGTTCCTCTTATTATTATACTGGATTCTTTCTTATATTTTGTATCTGTCCAATTCTCCAAAGGATTTTCAGTCTTCTTAGGGTCTCAGTCCACAGCTCCTAGCTCTGCCTCCATGGTATCTAGCACAGGGTTGTGTTGTTAGTCTTCACAAGTGGCCCTATGGCACCTGAAACAGAAGTGATGTCCGTGGCATATAGTAGAGGTTTAGGATTCATTCTTACCTCCAGAATCAGTGGGTGAGCGACTGCATCAGGCTTGATCAGGGCCAGGGTTAGCTGGAGAGCCTGAGGGCTGCGCAAAACCGATGTCATCCCGCTCTACCGCTCCTGCTGTCAGAGCTGGATTAGGGACCCACTGGAGCGGCACTTCCCACCCTTCTACTCTGGAGCCATGTGGCTTTGCGAGCCAGCCAGTGCTCTCATTCCCGTCACTCAGAAAGCAACTGACAGTTACACAGGAAGACTATATACATTGTTATTGTATACAAGTATATACTGTTGTAGTTAATGGTCCATTTGTGCTCATGGGATTGAGGGAAGGGAGTGGTAGAGGGGGCACTGGGGCTGCCCTGTGGAATACATGATCTGGTTTGCGCCACTGTAAGCCTACAGAGGAGTGACCCATTCAAGAGAAATTCAAGTTTAAACACCGCCTGTCTCTCCCAATATTCCCTTCCCTTCCTGACTGTCCTCTGTGTTTTACAGAGTATTTGTAACTTACCCTTCTCAAACAGCCAGGCCACAAGGGTATAACAAGTATTCCCACTGCAAAAGCCCTCTATCTTACGGTGCCCTCCCACTGACTGTGCTCTTGGAAGATGGCATGGACAAGAACTGAGATGTTGGCAGGACACTGAAGAGTCTACTGGATACATACCGTCTCTTACCTAGTCTTACAGATAGGTCAGGGTCTTTCCTGCCCAACTCAAACTCTGTAAAACACTCGGCTGTTCGCTGTAGCAAGGCTTACAGGTGTGCAACTCCCAAGTTCAGGGACTAGTTGCAATCATGTTATATCTGAAGCAGCTGAAACAGTACTTGGCACAAAGGTGCTTGATCAGCTTTATTGACTAAATGAACCTATACAGTTTTACTCTATTCATATTTGCATTTCTAGTGTCTAACATGCTGTAAGAGCTCAATAAATAATTGTGGAAATGATATAAAGAACATAAAAGTATTTCATACTCCGACTAAGAGAATCTGAGGTCTCTTCCAACTGTGAACTTCTGTTTACATGTGAGAAGTTGATCATTTCTGCAAGACTAAGGACTAGGTCTCAAAAGATACCTGGCGGAAACCCTAAATTTGCCAACAAATAGAGAAGGCTTCCATGAACACACGCTGGGCCAGTCTGGCCAACACTCTCATTTCTCTTAGCTCAAAAGTAGCCTGACAAACACGTTAAAAGTGGTATTAGGGTCTGGCACAAATGCAGGAATTATGCCAAGGTCTCTTCTTCTCATGTCCTTTCTATACCTTTCAGCTTGATGTTCCACTCCAACCACAAAGCTAAGCCCAGTCTAACCAGTACAAGATTGGCCAACCCATTCTTCCTCATTTCCCCGGTGGTGAGTGACCCAAAGCAAGCACAATCTTTACCATATACCTACGGAGAGACATCCTTGACACCTCCCCTCCCTCACGTTCCACATCCACGTTATCACTAAATTCTGGTAATTTTACCTAACCAATATAATGTCTCAAACCCATACAATTCTCTCCCCCTCAAATACCATCACCAGGTCCAAGACAGCATCCTCCCTCCCTTGACTTCTGCAAGTCTCCTGAATGGTCTTCCAGTTTCTACTCTTGCCACCCTCTATAATCTGTTCTCCATATAGAAGCCAGAGAACTACAAATGCAAATCCACATATTATTCCCCTCCTTAGCCCTTTAAAGTGTAACATGTTTTTATAATAAAACCCCCAATCCTTATTGTGGCCTACTAGGTTTTGCATGATCTGATCCCTGTGTACCTCTCTAGCCTCATCTAGAACACCCCACATTCCTGAACTTCCTTTTGCTCCAGCATCATGGGCCATACAGCTCCAAGACTTTCTGGCCTGACAGCGTCTGTGTGAGGAGTTTTCGCAGCCAGAATGTTTCCTCTGGTTTCCTCCTACTCACCTACTAGATCTTAGCTCACTTCTCCTGTAATACTTTCTCAGGGTTCCTTGTACGTTTTCTTCAGTTATGTCTTCCCCACTAGAAAGTCAGCTCCATGAAAGCAGGGGTCTGTTTTGCTCACCATCAAATACTCAGGACCTGTGCAGAATACCTTGCACATCGCTGGCTCTGAACAGTTTTTGTCGAACGAATTAATCAATGAACCTGCTCCAGCTATTCCAAAGCCAGGCTGCGAGAGGCCTCCAGGGTAGCACGTGGTCCTTTCCTGATGCCAGCTATAGCTGTCTTGGTTCTTAGTTTACAACTAATGATGGCAGGTCGAGAAACTTGCTCAACTAAAAGTTCACTCCATCAGAGAATTACAAATTTTAGAAGCTGCCTGGGGATTTGCACCGCTCCCCCGCCCCCCCACCCCCCCCAACCCGAGGCACCTATTCCTCTGCTTCCGGAAGGCAGCATCCAAGCCCCTCGTCCTCGCAAGCCCGGCGGGGACCTGCAGGCCCTCAACTCAGCCTCCGCCCCGCAAAACCTGAGTGCAAGTCCCGCAAGCTCACAATCTCGTATCCTCCCCCCTCCCCTCCATTTCTCCAATCCTGCAGCCGCGCGACCCCTGCCCCTGGTACCCGGGACGAAGTCCAGATCCTGGGCTCTCCGGGACCCCACTCCAGCTAGCCCTCGGGCAGCTTAGCTCGGCCACCAGGCGCCGTGCTAGCCAGCCCGCGCGGCCCAAGCGGGGTCCTTCAGGCGTTCGGCGGGCAGCCCCTCTGGGGTCCTTGCCGTGGACCTCGGGCGGAGCCGGAAGTGGAGGGAGGCAGTGCTTGAGCCCTGGAAGGTAGCTGTGCAATCGGGGTTTCCAGGGTTCTTGGCGGGGCAACTTGCAGCGGGAGTGTCGGCTGCGGGTGGCCGTCGTCTCTTTCCAGCGCTCGTCCCGCACCGGACGAGAGAAGGAGGCCGTCTCAGGCGGGAGCTGAACCTCCGGGCCTAGCCGGGACTCCCTCGTGCGGGAGAGAGGGCGAGCCGGGGTACCCAGGACACGACAGGCCGTCCACGGGCCCCGTCCAGGGTGGCAGCCTGGCAGAGAGCAGTGCCCGCCAGCGGGGCCTCCGGCGTGCACCTTGCCCGACTCTTATATTCTTTTTTAAAAAAATTTCATTTATTTATTTATTTTTAGAGAGGGGAGGGAGGAAGAGAAACTTAAATGTGTGATTGCCTCTCGAGCGCCCCATCCTGGGGACCTGGCTGGCAACCCAGGCATGTGCTCTGTTTGGGAATTGAATGGGCGCAGTCCGCTGTGCCCCATCTGCCAGCGCCTGACTCTTACATTTGTCTCACGCAAGGTTGGTGCCCAGTGTTTGTCGGAGCTAGGCGGAGGGCGAAGGACTTGTGTGCTCTGTCAGGAGGGCAGAGGCCCGCAGCAGGCACTGAAAACCTTTGGAGCGCAGAGCGATGACATAGGCTCGAAGGAGCACAGTGAATATGGGGGTGGGTGAGGCAGGATTCTTGGCTGGAGTCAGGTGTACATAGGCATGAGGGAAACTAGCCTTAAGGGTCAGGAACACGTCGCTAAGGAATTCGAGCACTGGCTTGTGGAGCGAGTTACCCCAGGTTCTATTGAAGTCGTCCAGGGTCGGAGACGAGGCCTGGGGGTTCCTGGAGTGTGTAGTCTCCTGTACGGAGAGGGCACAGTTTTTTCTTGGAGGGAATCGCAGAATTTGAGAGGAAGGGTAACAAACGATAACTGTCATCAATTTAAATATTTTCCCAGCTGACTCTAGTGCCTTCATATCCAGGTGTCGCACTCCTGGAATGTTGGTAGGAGGGCTTGTGGTTCTGGCAACTTGTTGCCACAGGTGTCTTTAGGAAACTATCTTTCAGTTGCTTTGATCGTCCTCAACAAGCCTATGTAATGATAGTAAGGGCAGATGGGATTTAGGGGGAGACCCAAGGGCGCGTGAGAGGCAACCACACACCGATGTTTCTCTACCTCTCCTTCTCCCTCCCCATCTCTAAACATACATAAGTAAATAAAAAACAAAACAAAACAACGCTTGCTTATAAACAACGTGGCCAACATTCAACACAGCTAACTTGAAAAGTGTTTGAAATGCCTCAACTTACATGTGATGTGGTTCCCATATTTCTCACTTGGTCTCTCTTTTTTCATGTTCTTTTTTTATGCTTTTTTTATGCATATCATCAGATCTTAACATTCCTTCGACTAAAACTTTATCCTTCACTCCTGCCAAAAGACGGAACCACCTGTAAAACTTTCAACACACAGCAGAGCCCGTGGACAACTGGTTCCCAAAATAAGGGAGTGAAGGAGGAGCCAAATTATACTTGCCTGGCTTCCTGAAGCATTACATATATGCATGTATTATTTCTTCATCCATTCTCAGTTTAATGTGTGCATGTGTATATACGTTTCTCTAAGACCATAATCAAATGTTTTATATAAGAATCTGCAAATTATTCTAATAAAATCCTCGGTGCGGATTGTGTGAAACTCTCAGCTTCACTTTCTTTGTAAAACAAAGCTATACTTAAGTTTGTTGTGAAACATACTAGTGCCCGTAAAGCATTTAGAAACCTTAATGTGGCCAGGCACTACTCCAAGTATTATGCTCAATAAGTTTTCTTCAAACAAAATTCTGAATCTCTTACGTATGGTTAAAATTTCTCAAACCAGATCTTGATGTATTGAAAGCCATGTCACTCGCCTGACACTCTAGCTTAACAGTGACCAGAGCCCTCGTCTTGTAAATATTGCTGCTCTGAGGCACCTGTTCCCTTGTGTAGATGTCTGTGGTCATTCGTTCATAATCTGTATAAGAACAGAGGGAACCCATGACACAAGTCATGTAGTTTTGGGATGAGAACACATAAGAGCTGATCTTTTAAAAAGATAAGAGTCTTACTGAGAAAAATGTTTGCCAGCCAGATTTTCTGCTAAGAATCATTTATTGAAGAGGTAAATCAATGAGTTTGATTCCAACTGTTGGTTCCCTCCAGGGCCAACATTCTCTAAAGGAGATACTTTAAGAGGCGACCATTACATTTCATTTGATCATCTGAGGATTTGGCAGGCTCTGTAATTCTCCATGGTAAGTTCAGGAGTTTTCCTGCAAAAGAAGTACCTGCTTAGAGAAATCAAACTGGGGGAAATTAAGAGAAAAACTACCACGTGTAGTCCAACAGGAGGAATGCTGACAATTATTCTATGAATTAAGGCAGACTAGAGACATTCTAATTTCACTGAGGAAGGAAAAAAAGCACAGAGTGGAAGTGGGCAGAGGGGAGCGAAGGACAGGAAAGGCGGGGGGCATCATAAAGCGTAAGCTATAGTCCAGCAGCGCAGACTGTCCATGATTTTAAGCGTCCTTTGGTTGAGGATTTTTGTTTCTGTTTTTTTGTTTTCTTTTTAAAAGATTTTGTTTATTTATTTTTGGGAGAGGGGACTGGAGGGAGAAAGAGCTCAATCCACTGAGCTACTCCAACCATGGAGCCTTTGGTTGAGCTTTAAAGTTTTCAGAAGTCTTGAGGAGAAAAGTTAATTTCCATAGTTCATAGTTTTTGTTTCTATTTTGAGTGATGTGTTATTTTTTATTTTATTTTCTAATTAGATGTTATTGCTGTAAAGAAATGTTATCAAGCCCTGGCTGGTGTAGCTTAGCGGATTGAGTGCTGGCCTGGGAACCAAGGGCTTGCTGGTTCGATTCCCGGTCAGGGCGCATGCTTGGGTTGCGGGCCGAATCCCCATTGTGGGGGGTGCTTGAGAGGCAACCACACATCCAAGTTTCTCTCCATGTCTTCCTCCCTTTCTCTCTCTCTAAAAATAAAATCTTTTTTTTTTTAAAAAGGTGACTGAGGTTTAAACCTGTAAAAATAAATGCACAATTTTTAAAATGTTACTGATTTTTAGGCTGATTATGCATCCAGCGAACTTCAGACCCCCTTTAACAGTGTTAATAGTTGGTGATTCAGCCCACCCTCTGGATTGATGAGTATAGTATCTTCATTTTTGTCTTAGGCAGACTGAAGTACCATCCAGTAAACACACAAAAATGGAAAGACTCAAGTAATATAACATGTTCGTTGCTTGCTCACGTCGTGGTCCCTGATGTGGGTGCTTTGCAGCTGCGCTCTAACAGGTGGTTCCAGGTACAGGTTTTGTGATGGTTAATCTTATGTATCAACTTGGCTGGGCCATGGTGCTCAGATATTTGGTGAAACATTCTGAGTATTTCTGAGAGCTGTTTCTGGATGAGATTAACCTTTAAATCAGAGGCCTTCGAGCCAAGCAGACTGTCCGCCACAAGGCAGATGGCCCCATCCAATCAGTTGAAGGCCTGAAGAGAATAAAGACTGCCCCAGGGAAGAAGAAATTCTGCCAGAAGGCAGCCTTCAGACACCATTTTATGGATATCCTTCAGTTTAAAAGCATTCTTTTGAAGTTAGAAGTTTGAAATGGACCTAGGACCAGAGGTTTATTTGACAAGGGCTGGGGCCCAGATACAAGAGGAAGGTATGCGGCAGGATTTTCTATGAATTAACCCAGGTCAAAAGAATCTGCCAGAAGTAGGGATCATGTGAGGTCCCATTACAACGATCCCCAAATCATAAAAAGTCTTACGACTTCTCTTTTGCGGAACTAGAGAACATTCAAGTTACAGACCTCCAAGTGAGTGATACGTGCACTGGCCTGTAACTCAGATGAGCCTTGTGAACTTGTCCTTGAGATTGTACCAGGAGATACTGTCATAAAATTATTATAAAACCATATAATTGTCTTTTTATCTACTTTATCTGCTATCTTCTTTATTTTCTCTTCCAAGATGATCTGTCCCAGTCCCGCTTCCATGCCTCAGAACAGTATAATGATCTCTACGGTGTCAGCCGAGCCCTTGCTTTGGCCCCATGACCCGAAATTCTAAGGCTCAGTCTCTAGAGCAGAGCTAAGCAAGGCCTGGACCATTCACTCTCAGAATAGCCTTCCAATTAGTGACTTTTGTCAACATCCCAGAGATTAGACATGGCAGGGAAGAAAAAGGGCGGAATAGATGTCCTTTACTGTTGAATTATCAGGCCAAAATATATTTCTTTTCCCAGAAGATATTGTTTTTTAGATGACTTAGAAAACCTAAACATGAAAGATGTGCTAGAAGATGTCAAGGAACTAATTAGGTGTAAAACAGCATTTCCGGTGTATAAGGGAATGTCCACCTTTCTTAGCGATGCTCTCTGAAGTCCGTAGGAGAGAAACGACATGATGTCTGAGACATGCATTAATAAACTTTAGCAAAGATGAAAGAAATAGTGGAGGAAGGAAATGTGGCAAACTCTGCAGTCCGTAGGATCCACACGACAGGCATATAAGGGTCACTATGTTATCATCTTTAACTTCATGTATGCTTGAAATTTTTCGTAACAAAATATTTAAAACTCTACAACAGTGGGTGCTTAACTATATTTGGTTCACCCCTAAAAATGAAAAACAAAATAACTTTACTTACACATGGCCCATCATGCAGTTTGGTTATGTTACGACTTTCATATCTGAAAGAAATTATATTTTGAAATTATTACTTTTGCTCTATGAGGTAAGTTATGACTGAGTTTTACTTGCTAATCTTTAGCTAAGTTTGAGAAGGAAACATTCTGTTAATAGTGAATTCTTATTTAATAAATATTTAAAGATACCTACATATAGATCTTTATTTGTCAACGAGACTGAACATGTAAAACATACTCATCCTTAAATAGAAAAAATTCAAAATAATCTTGAATAGTTAAGTAGGAATGCAGAGTGTTAGAAAGAGAATGTACATTAAAATTAAAATATGCATTTAATGAAAGTTAAGCCTTTACTAGTGACCTTAAAGAAATAAAAATGATTATAAGGGAATACTATGAACAACTGTACATCAGTAAATTAGATAACCTGGATGAAATGGACACACTCCTAGAAACACACAAATTACCTAATCTGATTCGAGAGGAAGCAGAAAATCAACAGACTGATATCAAGACGTTGAATCAAGAAAGAAAGAAAGAAAAAACGAAACCCTAACAAAGAAAAGCTCAGGACCAGATGTCTCCATAAGTAAATTCTAACAAACATTTTAAGGAGATTTAGTACCAATCCTTCTCAAACGCTTCCAAATAATAGAAGAGGAATAAACATCCTCTAATCATTCTATGCAGCCATAATTACCATGATAGCAAAGACGGACAAAAACATCACAGAAAAAGGAAACTACAGACAAATATCCCTTATTAATATGATGCAAAAATTTTCAGCTAAATACTAGCAAGTGGAAGCCAAAAGAATATTAAAAGGATTGTACACCATGATCAAGTGGGATTTTTCCCAGGCGCGCAGGGCGATGCAACCTAAAAATATCCACCAGTGTAATAATATCATAGTAATAAAATGAAGGAGGAAAAAACATGTTTTTCTCAACCATCCTTGTCCAGACCAGACACTGCACCCTCACCCCTGGGGTCTCTGCTTCTGCACTGTGTGAGCGGGACCACTTTGGGAGCACAGGGAAGCCCGCTGGAAATGCAAGAGCAAGTGGAGTCATCTCTGGGGGGAGGGTCTCACCAGCAGGAGGCATTTCCAGGGGGTCATTCCTATGTTGGTCCCCTTTAGCCTTCTGACTTGAGAAAAGGAAAACTAAAATGAAGACTTACAGAATCCCGAAGCAGAGATGGCATTCACCGTTGTAGGTGACCTGGTCACTGCCACAGATGGGTTCGCTTGGCTTGATGTAGGAGATAAACCAGCAGTGATTTATATTGTTGGCACATTTGACCTGAAGGTGAGACACAGACTCCTGCTTTAGATGCCTTCCTTCAGGTCCCCTGACTGTCATCACTGGTGGGGGTGGGGGCAGGGAGGAGGGAACAAGGGCACTAGACCAGGAGTTCGGGGACCAGGCTTCAGAAGCATAAGAATTTGACCCCTGGCATTTACCACCAACAATATATAAACATGATAATGTAATATAAGACAATAAAATGTATTGTAACATAACCTGTAATCTGTGGACTTCCCAGTATGAGCTATAAATTCCTTAGGATAAAAATCCCTGTCCTACCAACCGCAACTTGTGATTGCGAGGTTACAGAGGGGAAAGTGTCTTTCAAGGTTAGAATTTCCTTATGAACATTCCTGCGTGACTTGTGCGTGGAGCTTCAAACAGCAGGGGGCTCAAGCTTGCCACGGAAGAGTTAGGATGTAGAAGGAAGGGGACAAAGTGAATACATTGCGATGCCTTGGTGTGTGGGAGACAAGATGTGTGTCTTAGTATGTCCCAGCTGAATGTCCACTGTAGCATAAGACAGACCCAAGTTTGAGCCATGATTTCATCATCCATTTAATGATGCAAAATACTTGCCTTCCATCCCACAAGGGAGCTGTCTGAACTGACCGAGATTATGAATGGGAAGAGGGCTCAGGGAAACATAAAATGTGCAACACATAGTGACGACTCCCCTTTTATGGTGGTATTATACCCATGCAAGTCCCCTCTGGCCCCCAACTCCCAGAAGAAAGAGCTGGGGCTATCGGCAAAACTGGTCTTCTCCCCAGTCTTGTTGCGGGGCAGCGAGGAAGCGAAGCTCACCTTTGTCTCTTTGAGGCTGGCCCCTTCGCCTGTAGGAAGAGGGATCTCTGGAAGACAAAAACGGCTTCAGGAGAGTTGCTGCTCTGCCTTCTGCCCTCAAGGGAAATAGCTCGGATGAGGGAGGCCCTGGCTGGCCCACGGGCAGCTCACACCACAGGAGGCTGAAGCTCCTCTCCGATGCACGCTGCCCTCTAAACAAGGGAAGAATTGGGAAGCTACCGCCTCTCTCTCTCTCTCTCTCTCTCTCTCTCTCTCTCTCTCTCTCTCTCTCTCTCGGAAAATGGAGATCTTCATTCCAGCCCTTCTGCTTCACAGGCAACTAACGCCTTCTATAACCCTTCTCACCGTTTTTAGAAAACACCCTGTAAGTTACTATAAAATAGTTACATTGAGATATCCTAAAACATGCTGGGTTTCATTAAGACTTACATATTCTGGATCAAAACAGCCTTTGCAATTATTCATATATATGCATATAACATTTTATTACATGTAGTATATATTATAATTATCTGATAAAATTATTACAATATATAACATATCAGCTCTAGACAGGGGTGGGCAAAAGTAGGCTTACAGTCCTAATACAAATAAAGAATACAATAATTAATAAAGAATAAACTGTTTCATATACTCGCAACTGTAAACCTACTTTACCTACTGCTGTATAATATATTAGCTTTCTTCAGATATAATTCACACACCATAGAATTCACATATTTAAAGTGTACGGTTCAGTGGTTTTCGATTAAATTCACAGAGTTGTGCAACCATTACCACAATCAATTTTAGAACATTTTCAACTCCGGAAAGAAACCCTGTACCCCTCAGCACTTCTCAGTCCTCCCTCAGCACCCGCCCGCCTCTCTCCTCCCCAGACAACCACTAGTTTACTTTCTGTCCTTTCCGGAAACTTTATATAAATGGAATCATATAACGCGTAGCCTTTTGTGTTATTTTCTTTCACCTAGCACAGTGTTCTAAAGATTTCTCCATGCTATAACGTACATCAGTTCTTCATTCCTTCTAATAATTAAATAATATTCCATTATATGTATATATCACATTTTATTTATTCATTAGTCAGTTAATGGACCTCTGGGCTCTTTTCACTTTTTGGATATTATGAGCCAGGCTGCAATGAACACTCATGTACATGCTTTTGTGTGACCACGTGTTTTCCCTTCCCTTGAGTTTATACCTAAGAGTGGAATTGCTCGGTCATATGGTGACCTTTGGAAGACACATTTTCCAAAGCAGCTACACCATTTTACAGCCCCAACAGCAACGTATGAAGGTTCCAATTTCTTAACATTTTTGCTAACATTTGTTATTAGTTCTTTTTGATTATAGTCGCCCTAACAGGTATGAAGTGGTATCTTATTGTGGATTTGATATCTATTTCCCTGCTGACCAGTGGGTGTCGCTGAACATCCTTTCATGTGTTTATTTGCCATTGTGTATCTTCTTTGGACAAATGTCTATTCAGATACTTGGCCTTTTTTTTAATAGACTATTTTAAGTCTTTTTATTATTGAGTTTTAAGAGTTCTTTATATATACTGGATACTAGTTCAGTATCAGATATGTGCTTTACAAATAATTTTGCTCATTCTCTGGATAGTTTTATCATTTTATTGGTATCTTTATTGGTATCTTTTGAATCATTAAAATTTTTAATTTTGATGAAGTCCAATGTCCCTATGGTTCCTTTTTCCTTCCGCTTTTGGTATCATATTTAATAAGGCTTTGCCTAGCTTAAGGTCATGAAAATTCACCTGTATTTTCTTATAGTTTTATAATTTTGCCTCTTACATTCAGTTCTGTGATTCACTTTGAGTTAATTTCCATCTACGACATGAGGAAAGGGTCCACGCTCACCCGTGTGCATGCAGATATACAGTTGACTCGGCAGCGTTTGTTGAAAAGACAATTCGCCGTCAAACTGTTTTAGAACCTTGTTAAAATCAATCCACCCAAAGAATAAGGTCTTTTTCTTTGTAAACTCTCAATGCTATTCCATTGCTCTCTATTTCTATCCTTCTGCTCATGCTACACCGTCTTGATGTCTGCAGCTTTGGAGTAAGTTCTGCAGTCGGAAGCATGAGCACTTTCCACATTTTTGTTCTGTTTCACGTTGTCTTGGTGATCTCGGTCTTTGCATTTCCATATGAATTTTAGAATTGGCTTTCCCATTTCTGCCTAAAAAGTTTATCTCCTCTAGACAGTATGTAGTTGGATCTTGTTTTTAAAATTTAGTCCCAGCAATTTCTACCTTTCGATCAGATTGTGACATTCACTCACATTTAATGTTTTTATGACAGTTAAATTTACATCTGGCATTTTACTTTTTGTTTTCTCTGTGTCTCATGTCTTTTTGCTTCCCTGTTCCTCCTTTGCTGCATTAAGTGAATATAACCTACTGTAACACCGTAATCCCCGTATAATTTTTCACTATCTTTTCCAAATATTTTTAGTAGTTGCACACAGCTTACCATACATATCTTATCAGAATGTACCTCAGATCTACACTATTTTAATTCAAGCAACGTTTAGAAATGTTATTTCTACACAGCTCTATTCCTTCTTCCCTTCTTTCTTTATTTCTTTTTTTGGCTTCAGTTTCTACATCTGTAACATGAGGAATTAGGTTTAAATAAAACGAAATGGCACTTCCACTTCTACCTCGAATTTCCCTGTGATACTGCAATGACTGCAGAAAATGTGGGCATAGCAAGGACAGGTAACTCACCAGCTGCAAAGGCGGCCCGCATGGAGATGGCCAGAACAAGGACGGTGTTCAGGAGGGTCCCCTTCATAGTGGCAGAAGGCCTGCGGGAATAATGCAGCTTTGGATAGTAGGACAGAAAACTCCACGAGGTACAAATTCTCACAGAGATCCCTCGTTGATCAAGAAAAGAAGTTTAAATACTTCAAGTTTGTTCTTTCCTCACGTTACTTGGAATGGAGGGCGTCTGGTGAACTTAAATTGCTTAATTCTTTTGCTTAGACTACTTAAACGTTAGAAAAAAGGATCTCCAAAGTGGAATTTTAGAAGATACCAGAAAAAGAGACCATAAAGAATATCTCCAAGGGATCCTTTGATAAAGAGTAAGCACCAACAATGTTTCAATAAAACATTTAAAAGTTGATATTTATCCTGAAGGAAGAAGGACGGTCACTAGAAAGTTTAGTGGCCCAGGTTAGGTCAACAAACAGTAAGAAACAGAACAGATAAGAACACCAAACACTCCCATATCCCCAGTCTTCCATACATTATTACTTTGGTGTTACTATTTAGTAACTAATAACACTATTGAAATGAAAACCATAGAGTATTTATCAACAGCTTACTTGCATTATTAAAAATGTTATAGTACAAGTCGATTGGCGCTAGCTGCAGGTTCCTATACATTTTTCCATACATTTTCCAGGCATGTTATATATCTTGGTAATTTTTGCCCAAGACCTTCCCTGAGTAAAAACAATTAATAAATAATATAACCCTTTTACTACTCAAAAGTTTTCAAATGAATAAGGTCACTTTACCTGCTGTGACTCCTACAGTTTCTCTGAGAGGCTGGCTGGACAAGATGATATTTATTTTCAGGTTATTGGTAATGAAGTGACATTGTGTGTTGGAGGGGGTGGGGCTTTTCAAGGCCAGGGTGCCCGGCAGTGGAAGAGAGTGAACTTTAAAGTTAGGAACTGTTGATGCAACTCAAACCTACTCCTTCCGACTTCAAATTGTGTCATACCTACCTCCTCCTAGCGTTCCTGTTTCAGTTTTCAGAGGGTGGTTTTTATACTGCCCACTACCACTCAAAGAACAAAATCTAGTTGTTCTTGCCAAACTGGAACCTATCGTTCTAGAGATGTCATGCCCAATTTTTGAGTTCCTCCATTTTTATCTCTATTGCCATTATTGTATTCCAGGATTGCTTCTGATGTTTACACAATACTGTCCGTTGCCACACCCACAGGTTTATTAGGGGAGACCCCTCAATAAGCGAACAGAGCCACAGGCATGTTACACACAGAGAGGGGGAGCTTAGTGGTAAAAGCTAGCAGAGCCAGGGGCTGGCACAAACCCTGGTCACTGGCGGCTTCGGAAGGTGGGCGGATTGAGGCGGGCAAGTCTCAAGCCAGGTGGCTCTCTGGCTGGCTGTGTCAGGTGGGAGTCCCAAGCGGCTCCAGCATGACCTATGGTACAGCCAGGTTCCAGCAGTTGGTGGGCAGAGCTCTGTTTTTATAGCCCACGAGGGGTGGGGGTCCCACTCATACCAATGTCCACATGAATTCCTTATCTGAGTGTTCCATCTTGTGATTTGGGGTATTCCCACCCCTCCCAAGGGCATCACACCCCGTCACCTGAGTCTTGGCACAGCACTTGACATAACTGTCATGGCTGACAGTGACTCCATATTGGATTGCCCGAAGTGCTCAAAAAGTGCTCTCTACTCTTGCCCTAAACAGGCACTGTCCACTCCCCCGGGGGCAGACTTTCCTTGTCTCCAGCTTCCAGTGGGACCTGGCCCTGACGCAGGGCCCACAATCTGTGCCGTGGAGCTGGGCGCCCCTCACTGTACTCCAACCGCCCGCCTGCCCCTACCACTCCGGGGTTGCCCACGGAGGGGCCGTGAGCCCTCGAGGTTGGGCCCCTTCTCCCAAACAGCGGGCTGAGAAAAACTATCCTGCCCCTCCCCCCAACTCTGCACTGCCTTTCGTCCCCCTATCTTCCCCTCTCCAGTACCCCCAACCCCCGTCTTCAGTCCTGCTAAGTCCTTCCCAGAGCCAAAGCCAAACTCTGCCCCTTCGCGTCTTCACTGTGTGTTCTCCAGCAAGTTGCTTGGCCTCTCTGGGCCTTAGATTACCCCTGTGAATACGGCGGACAACAAAAGCACCTGCCGGGGCGGGGGACGGGGTCGGGCGAGCCTGCGGTTCCCTGCCGGGTGCTCTTCCAGACTGTAGGCAGGGCGAGTATCTTCCCAAGCACTGCAGTGAGAAGCGTCCGGCCCCCCGAAGGCTTTGTCCCTGGCTGAACTGTGTGCCTGGCTAGCAGGTCTGTGGGAAGAGGCGCTGCCCCCTCCACCCCACCTCCACTCTCGCCCCCTCCCCATCCCTAAAACTAACCCAAACAGATGGTTGCCAGGTGGACTATTCAGGACACCGGCCCCTGGGGAGGGCTAGGTGAGGTCAGGCGGGAGGGGCCAGATTTGTCACAGGCCTGCAGGCTGGAGGCCAAGGCAGACAAGATGACCTTTAGATGGCAGAGACATTCGCTTCCTGCCCAGGGAGCCTCGGTCCACCCCTGCCACGAGCCTCTTGGCCACATCCCCTTTTGGGTGCTAGGCAGCCTCTGTTCGTTCCAGTGAGGCACGGCTGAGGCCAGCTTCCCCTGAGCTGGGAGCAGGACCCCAAAGAGGAGCACCCTTCCACTCCCTGCACCTGGGAGCCTGGGGCACCCCTGCCTGTGCCCTAGAGCCAGGGGATCCCCCAGACTGCGCCCAAACTCCAGGGTGCCCCTTACCCCCCACCCCCTCCCTCCCTAAAGTGTCCGCCTCCACACCTCCGGGGCCCAGGCTCCCTGCTTTTCCCACCAGCCCTCCACCCACCCTGCTAACCCCGTCATTCAACCCTCAGAAGAGGGCGAGTGAAGGTTTTGGAGTGTGAAGCTTAAACAATATGGAGCCATGTTTAAGAAAAAGAGTGCAAAGAAACAAATACCAAATTACTTAAGCAGTCTGCAGCTCCGGCAACTTGGAAAGGTTATAGCACGGGCGCGTCGCCTCCTGCCTGCCTGGCTGCTGCAGAGGGACCGGGTGCTTCGTTTTGGGGAGACCCCAGTATAGAGGAAGAATGACGGTTGGCACTTCGGGAGCCAGGCAGGTTATAAAGTACCCCGCAGTGCACTGCCCTGTTCATGTCCTGCAGCGATGCTGAAGCGACTTATTCACGGACATGTCCCTGGCACGCTGTTGGGACACGACTCCTGAATGCACTAGTGGGTAGCCCTCAATTCCGGAAGCTTTGGGAGAACCCACCCTTGCCTCTGGGACGTGACGGCTCCTCCAGAAGCTGCAAGGTAGGCACTACGGCCTTGGTCACTGCCTTCTACCTGGGCCCCCAGTCCTGGGCGTGGGGCGAGAACAGTGTCGGCAGGTCACCCTCGAGGACCCCCACTCAGACCACAGGCCCAGAGCTTCTGAGGTCCGGGTGGTGTGCAAGGACCCGCCAGTCTGCTTGGGGTGAGGGAGGACCGCTCCTTCCAGCCCTGCGGAACAGCTGAGGGGCGCAGTTCTGTCGCAGCTCCTCACACTGAGTTTTAGTTCCCAAAATCTATTCCTTCTAAGCAGTCACACCTGGTAGTCATGGAACCCTCGGAGGCCTGCAGTCAGTCCACCTGGCCTGCAGTGGAAGGGAGGTGGGAGTCAGGGGCTGTGGGTGATGGGCAGACGCCAAAGGGTGTGAGGGAGTGGGGACCAGGGATTGTTCTCTGAGGGCAGCCAGAGTCCTGCCACTGGCCCCAGGGCCACTACGCACAGCCCCAGCCGGCTGGTGTCCCTGTATGTGTGGTGTGAGGACTCACAGAACCTTGAGGAGGAAAGTTACCTTCTATGGACTCTACTAAGCTCAGTTTTACTTAGTAGAGTTGAAGAATTTTAGGATGGAGTGCTCATTCCCTTAAATGGTACCTCTTCCTACCACTTGGAACAAAAAGTCCCTCAAAACACCAGCTTCCTTTAAAGGGAAACTTCAGAGGTTATTGGGTAACATAAATTCAGGTTCCAGTCCAGAGAGAATGGCCTTAACTGGGGACATGAGGTCTAGTTCTGAGAAGTCAATGTACTTTCTTAGAACGTCTCTAATCAACCTGTGTCTACATGATAGTCTTTAAAAGTATCGCTTTTAATCCCTCTGAATTTGGTTGGTGCCCACTTGCAATACTTTTAAAATGACAAATAAAATCCTTCTTCATCAATTTAAGTATTTACAATTAATTGGGTTACTGGGTTATTCTCTGCTGAATTAGCCTCTCGGCGTGACTCTCCTTGACTCAGTGCATGATTTCTTCCATTATTCCAACCCCTTTTCTTGCTTTATACATCTCCATTTCAGGGACCTCCATAAAAAATTTAGGGATGCATTTATTTACTTGTTTAGTGTTCATTTCCTCCACGAGAGGAGATTGCAAACTCCACTAAGGGGCAGGCTGTCCTGTTGCTACTGTTGAAACTGAGATCGAGAGTTCGGTGATTTATAGGTGAACCATAATCACGGTGGAGGAGACATGGGTTAATTCTTTCCGCTCTGAAACATGTTCCAATTGTCCTACGGCCTTACCCCAATCCCCACATATTTGACTTGTGCTACAGTGGATCCTTGTGTGTTTGTCAAAACCTGGAAGATCCCTTTAAGATGGTTCTTATCAGGCTTTCTCTTTGTTTCATTTGCCTGTGTAAACTGCCAGGGGGAAGCCAAGAAGGAAGGACAAGACTTGCCTGGGGCTCAGTTTTCAGGCTCTTTAGTCAGTGCTGCCTGACTGTTTTTTCGTATGAGTCACAAAGTCAAGAACTTACTTGGCTTATTAAACAGCAAAATGTAGCCAGGAGGGGCCCTGGCTGGGTAGCTCCGCTGGTTGGAGCGCTGTCCCATTACGCCAGGGCTGCGGATCTGGTCCCTGGTCAGGGCACATGCGGGAACGAATGTGTATGAGTATATGGGCGGAGCAACAAATCGATGTTTCTCTCTCTCCCTCTCTTTCTCTCTCTCTGTCCCCCTTCTTCTCTCTCTCTGAAATCAATTTTTTAAAAAAGTAACCATTGCAACAAATCGATGTTTCTCTCTCTCCCTCTCTTTCTCTCTCTCTGTCCCCCTTCTTCTCTCTCTCTGAAATCAATTTTTTAAAAAAGTAACCAGAATGGATTAAAGAGAGCTGAGGAAAACCTTTATTTATTGAATGCTAACTCTGGGATAGGTAGGGTATCATAAATGGTATGTGTTATAGATATATTCAAAATATTGTTTTAAATAAAATTTCACATGGTACATGAAATCGTTACCATAATTTAATGTTTTAATTTAACAATCACATTAAATTCCCAAAATACTGATCACTGAGAATCAAGAATGTCGGTCCTTTTAAGATTGCTGAAATGTTACCTCATCCAGACCACTCACTTGACCCATGAAAAAACTGAGACGCAAACGAGAGAGACACTGGAAATATGACATTAAAATTCATTCTCCCTGCAGGTGGCCAGGTTTCAATGAACCACAATGAGTGGTCTCACTAAGTTGTTTCCATCCGGTGTGGTGAGCTCTCCCAGTTAGGGCTCAGCAGCGAGCAGGCCACACTTCGGAAACTCGCCCACACAGACAGAGCTAAGAATCGCCCATTCTTCTGTCTTCACATGTTGACACTTACGATACATGGGGAAAAACTCTAACCTGATCTGTTGGAAACAGGACATTGGTAGAGGACTGTGTAGCTATCCAATATTTACTATTCTAAGTTGTATTAATTTCAGCCATTTTAGTGTGCAGAGGTATCTTGTTGTGGTTTTTATTTTTCAAAAACTTTATATATTGAGAGCATTTTGACGTTCATGGCAAAATTAAGAGGAAAGTGCAGAGATACCTGTATACCGCCTGTCTCCACGCAAGCCCGGTCTTCCCTCATGACTGCCATCCCCCACCAGAGTGGCACATGGGTTACGCTTGGTGAACCTACACTGACACATCGTTATCTCCCAAAGTCCATAGTTTACATTAAAGGTCACTCTTGGTGTTATACATCCTGTGGATTCTCCAAGTGTGTAATGACAGGGAGCTACCAACATGGGGTCATACAGAGCGGTCTCACTGCCCTGGCGGTCTGTACTCTGCCTATTCATTCGGGGGTCCAGTTCTGTAACACATCACCGGTGCGTTGTGTTGTGGGCTCTCCACCCCAAATAGGATATGGCTAAAATTCACGCACCCTCAAGAGAAGTACTTGTTTCCTACCTGTGTCAGTGCCGGGGAAATACAATTTAAAACAAAGCCTCCCAATCTGGAGAACCTCCCCTCAAAGGTGGAAGAAAACAATCGTTTATTTTTATTTTTTTAAGATTTTATTTATTTTATTTTTAGGCAGAAGGGAAGGGAGGGAGAGAGAGAGGGAGAGAAACATCAATGTGTGGTTGCATCTCACGTGCCCCCTACTGGGGACCTGGCCTGCAACCCAGGCATGTGCCCTGACTGGGGAATCGAACCGGCGACCCTTTGGTTGGCAGGCCTGCACTCAATCCACTGAGCTACACCAACCAGGGCCAACTGCTTATTGAATAAGCATTAGGCTGGAATATGATTCATATCCCAGGCAATCCACTAAGAGATTGGGGTGACAATGTTAGTTCATTGGTTTTATAGAAAGAAAAAATAAACTTCTCCGTTTTTTAAATTTATTGATTTTAGAGAGAGAGAAAACTTCGCTTTGTTGTTCCACTTATTTATGTATTCACTGGTCGCATCTTGCATGTGTCCCAACCAGGGTTAAAACCCACAACCCTGGTGTATTTGGGATGACACTTTTATCACCTGAGATAGCCAGACAGGGCTAAACTTCTCTTTTTATGACAGGAGATATCATATTTTGCCATGTATAGTGCGCACCCACGTTTTGTGGACATTACATGGTATGTAATCATTATACCCATGTATAATGCACATCCTTATTTTTCCCTCCAAAATTTGGGCAAAGTTGCGCATTATACACAGCAAAATATGGTAGTTTTGCAACTGGGAGCAAGGTACCCACAGAAGTTAGGCCCCTACCTTCCCAGCAAAACTGGGACTTAGGGGCGCTGTCAGTCTGGATGTTCGCATTTCAAAGAGGTGGCTCCCAGGTACTTTAGAAAGACATCCCTGGGTCATAAAGCTGGCAAGAGGGTTATTTAGCTTTTTAAAAAAATCCTTACCCGAGGATTTTTTTTTTCAAAACTGATTTCAGAGAAAGAGGAAGGGGATGGGGGAGGCGGGGAGAGAGAAAGAGAGAGAGAGAGGGAGAGACAGGAACATCATTGATGTGAGAGAAACATGAGCGGTTGCCTCCCTTATGCCCCCCGGGGATCAAATGGTGATTGAGAAGATGCTCCGACCAACTGAGCCACCGTGCCAGGGCTTTTTTTTAGCTTCTTAAAAGATTTATATACATGCCAAAGAGGTAGAGAAAGAATTTACAAAGATGAGCTTTCTAAAGTAAATGCTCTAAGAAAAGGGAAGGAAATCGCTTCCTTATTTTCGACAGGGAAACTGGAGGGTCGTGTTTCATTTGTACTGGCCCATTACCAGGCAGAATGTAACAGTGGTGCACGGGGCACTTGCCGTTCTCATCAACTTAGAATGTATTCCTCCATTCCTTCGCTCATCATATCATAATTAAATCTTATGTTTCCAGAAACAAGCCTGGACTATGATTCAGAAGTGAGTCAGAGAGACAGATTTCTTTCATCAAAGAAATTGTATTCCATAGAGGGAGAGAGACAATGAGCAGATAAACAAATAAATTTACTTAATGTATTTACAATTTAATTATAGGGGCTCTTCAGGGTAATGAGGACAAATAAAATAACATAAAGAGCCGAACCTGATGGGAAGTATTATTTTAGAGAAAACTCGAGGTGGAGATAGTATTTGAGCTGAGATGGGGAGGCAGTGACGGGGGCTCCAAGAGAGGAGGAGGATCACAAGGAGAGAAAGATAGAAAACTTTGAGATTTTTGGCCTGAGCAAGAGGATGAATGTAAGTGGCCTTTACTGTGCACGGGAACACAGGGGGAATGTACATTTGTGGGACCAGAAAGAATTCTGTCTTATACATGTGAAGTCTGAGACGCCTTTAAGCCTCAAAGCACAGATGTTAGGAAGACAACACGTTTAAAATCATATTAAATGCCAGAAAAGGATGTGTGACTATGGGGGGCGCCGGTACACAGGCGTCACTGAACCAGGAATGCAGACATCCGTTCCTGTGACGGAGTAGCTTGTTGAAGATTCATGCGCCCATGGAAAACAGATTAAAAGGGAAATAAGATTTTTTTTAAAAACCTGTATTACATTATCAGAGAGCTGCCCAGGCAACTAGGACTTGAGTGGGCAGATGCCAAAAGAAAGAGAACCAGGGTGGGAGCCAAAAGTGTTTATCTGATTTTGCCTGTTGACCTTGGGCTATAATGACATGAGGGAGCCTGGAAACCCAGCCATGAGGAGGTTTGGGCAGAGTCGTTGCTAAGTGACAGGGAAGTGAGCAAAACAAAATGCCAGAACTAAAATGTGTGGACGGCCAGGGAGCCAGGATTTGGACGGTCACTACTGCAGGGTAGGCAAGGGGCAAGGCCTCAGCACGTGGCCTGGTCTCTCCTGCTTCTTGAGGCCTTTGCCAATGTCTCAGACTGCACTGGATAGGGACTAAGAAGTTGGGCAGAAAGCCCCTAAATATCCCACAGTCTCTCAGGGCTAAAGACGGAAACATCAAATCTCAAGATCCAACAAGGCCCAGGGACTCGAGAGACGGGTCAAGGCCTCTTTCGGGCCCTCCCAACCTGGAAATCCTAGGCCCACAGCTTCCCTGTTAGACCACAGGGCTCCGCCCCTGTCTTCTCCCTCACCGCCTGGGACTGCACTGGGTGCCCAAGTGTGCATGGCAGATGCCACATGAGCCACCTCCTTCCATGTGCCCACACCTCACCTGGGACAGTGGCTCTGACGTGGCAGGACCTCGACATCTACGGGCCACATGCCTTCTGAGCCCACCCGAGGGCACCAAACACATGGTTGTTTAATTCACTCAAAAGTGTTCATTTTCACAGCCCTCCACGCATCTTCTAAACTCAGTATATGCAAAATCCATGCCCTCCTCTCACCCAGGACTCATGTTTTCTTCCGGGTTCCTGATCTCCGTGGTTTGTCTCATCATCTCACCGCCTACCTGCCCAGCCTCTCTGTGCACCTCTCTGTGGCGCCCGAGCTCTGCACGAAAGTGTCGGAACCTGTAGATCTGTTTCCCCCTCTTGGCCCTAACCCTCATTCCCCATCCCCAGTACTCCTGCCTCAGGCCACAGCAGCTCTGTGCCTCCCTCTCCAGCACCATGGCAGGGACCACGCAAACCCTCTGGCCACATGGTGTGACTCGCTGCTCAGGACGCCCACGATTCCCCTGTGCAGGGCAGCTTCCAAGGCCTCCCATCTGGACTTTTCCCTCATCCTTGTTTCTAGGTTCTCCCGTCACCACCCCCGTGCCTGACGTTTGCCTTGTCTCTGATGGCCCCTGTGTGACCTTAGGAGACCCATGGCCATCCTGTAAAGCGAGAGTCACTATGGAGAGCACTTACCTCCCATGCCCGGGCAGAGTACAGGGTGGAGAAGGACGCTGGGGTGGCTCAGGGCTTGGCAAAGCAGAGTTGGAGGACCAAGTCATCTTCTCAGGGGTGCATTTGGGGAAGGGAAGGAGGGTAGTAGTGGCACTCACGCCATGGATTTGCTGGCTCTGGTCCTGCTAAGGCCTCTTCTGGCATGAAACAGCCCCAGATTCCTCACACGGCTGAGGAGAAGGAGACTCCTCAGTTGTGTGGCCTCCGTAGGACACAACTGGGCAGGGGCAGGGCCCCTTGCAGACCTTGGGCCTCCAAGCCTTCCTGACATGCACTGATGGCCCTACAGCTTGGCAGGCAGGTGGCCTGCCCCTGTCCACCCGTGCAATGTTCACTCTACTTTGTCCCCCTCCTTGTGCCTCCCTGAGCACTATCAGAGGTCCAGCCAGGCGAGGACATGCGTGGTACCTCTTTCCAAGGTTCCAGGTGGGTGGGTTTCCTTCTGAGCTCATAGGGCAAAGATACCCCAAACCAACCAGCCGCCCGTGGGTGGAACAGGCTTTTCCTTCCATTCCACCTGGATCCCTACAACTGGGGTCGGCGAGCGAGGAGCCTGGTCGAGGCTCCGGGGCCACTTTGCTTGTGAGTTCCTCTCTCTCTGCCTTTCTTTTTGTCTCTTATAGTCTCTCTTGTGAATGAAAAAGGGGCCACCTGCTAAACCTGGCAAGCTCATGACGGGCCCGCAGGCCAGGCCTTCCGAACGCCGTGACCAAAAGTAACCTCACGGGGGTTGGGGTGGGGTTTGGACACACAAACTCCCAGCTAGGCAGACCATGGCGGGCAGTCACATCCTAGGTGTGTAGCTTCATTGACAAAGGACAATCTCTGCCCTAAGTGAGCCCTGTCTATTGTCCTCAGGCATCTAGGACAGCATACCTTCGAAATGTCAGAGTAATTTTGTTTTCCAGACCCCTCGAAGGCACACCTGTTGGCGCCGGGGCAGGAAACACAGAACTGCTCGTTGCTACCTTGTTCCTCAACTGCCATCTATCTGTGCTGTGAAAGTCAATTAATATGTGTCTCTCCATTTTGCTTTTTGTTCAAACCCAGAGATGTCCCCGTTTTGCTTCTCCCGCCCCCCTAATCTACCTTGCTCAGTGGATTTCCTGTAACCCTCCTTGCCTCTCTCCCTCTGACTCTGGTGTATCAAGTAAGCTGCAAAACGGCCATTCTCTGGAGTGTGTTCTCCATCTGTTGAGATTTTGCTTCCAGTCATGTCCTCAAATTTTTGGCTCAGATACATTCTTACCAGACTGTTTTATAGGCTAGACGTTCTTCCCTTGATACTCTAGGTCTCTCTCTCTCTTTAATTCTATCTCTGTGTCCCCGAATTTGTCCTCTAATTTCTTCTTTATCTTCACAGTCTTTTCTCTTCTTGCACATACAAGTATTCATTTGTTCACCCAATGACTCATTCATTCAATAAATATTTCCCAAATACCTACGATGTGCCAGGTGCTGTTCTAGTCTCGGGACTGAATAGAGGAAGCTTCGGGAGGCTGGGCACTGATCGGGGAGCAGGGGGGCAGCTGCGCTGGCCTCGTTGAGCCACCCTAACCTCACTTATCTGTCTGGGATGCTTCTAGGCTAGTCCACCATCAGGAAAAGTGAAGCCCGGTCCTTTCCCTGGTGAGCTCAGGGCTTGGAAAAGGGACAACAGAGTTGGTACAGGTTAAATATTTGCTGAATAAATGAAGACTCACGGAGCTGAGCATGTGGCCAGAGGCACACAGTGTAGAATCATGAGAAATGCATGAGCATGAATGTTTGGGGGGAAGCAGGGGCCTTGTTCCTCAGGGTAGAAAACAGGAATCGCTAACCTGGGACTCTCCCCATGCCGTGCCTTAGATCCTTGGTGTGTCTGAGAAGCAGCTCGGAGAAAGATGCCCCAAAGTAGACACATTAGTGTGAGAAGCAGATTCTCTTCCCCCGTGATTTGGAACCTAATGTCACATAGAGACTTGAGTCTGATGAAGGCGCCCCAGCTTTTGTGTCTGCTGCCTGGAGGACACATCCCCTGACAGCCTGACTCTGGTGGCCAGGGGGGCT
This sequence comes from Mormoops blainvillei, assembly GCA_004026545.1. Taxonomy (NCBI): domain Eukaryota; kingdom Metazoa; phylum Chordata; class Mammalia; order Chiroptera; family Mormoopidae; genus Mormoops; species Mormoops blainvillei. The sequence continues at coordinate 76,083 of PVJD01005834.1, read as the reverse complement.
CGTGTTCACAGTTCAATGGGACGATTGCAAAGAAGCGATTCTTAACTGGCTGTACTCCAAGGCTCAGCACGGAGGGAGCAGACAGAACTCCCATCTCCCAGTCTTCCCCTGACAGAGGTGGATTTGCAGGCTTTTCAAATGGGGGACATCTGTAACAGTTCAACAATTGATGAATCAGCCCTGGCTGGTGTGGCTCAGAGGATTGAGCGCTGGTCTATGAATCAAAGGATTATCGGTTCGATTCCCAGTCAGAGCACATGCCTGGGATGCGGGCCAGGTCCTCTGTTGGGGGTGCTTGAGAGGCAACCACACATTGATGCTTCTCTCCCTCTCTCTAAATATAAACAAAATCTTAAAAAAAAAAAAAATCTATGAATCAAAGCTGCTGCCTGAGGGTTTGGCTTCCTGAATCTCAGTGCTGTGTGAGCTCCTCTTTGAGACACTGACGGGTCTTAGCACACCCTCAACTACTAGGCTGCTTGGACAGCCACAAAGGTCTGAGAGACCAGCGAGAGCTGGGGCGGGGTGAACAGTAAGCTCCGTCTCGTGCAGGAGGCCACGCCCGCAAGGCTGGGCGGGGCGTCTGTGTGACCTGCCACCCAGACCCCGACGCGGAGAGCCAAGGAAGGTGAAGAGGCGGAGGAATATGTTCCCAATGAAAGGACAGGCTAAAACCTCAGAAAAAAGACCTAATGAAATGGAGATAAGTGATTTGCCCGAGAAAGAGTTCCAAATATAGGCCATAAGGACGCTCACGGAGCTCCGGAGAAGAATGAGTGAGCGCGTGAGGATGCCTTGCTTCCCTCAACGTTGCTTTACTTCACGTTTGCGGTGTAAACACAGGGCCCGCAGGCTGCCGGCAGGAAGAGGGAAGAACCCTGAAGTAATTACAGGAATGTTTAGGAGAGAGAGAGAACAGGAAGCCTAGAGAGAGAGTTTCCAAGATATGGTCAGTTTGCAATCGTCACTCTGGCCTTACTGAGGGTAAGAGCACATGGCGGCCTGAGACGGGGCCGTAACATTCGACGTGCTGGACCCTTGGAGCCTGAAAGGAGCCGGTCGCCAGGTTTCAGTCCCTTGCGTAATTTATCCATGTATGAACATATCTGCAGAAAAGTTCGGGGTGTATATCAAGATCTAATAAATTCTAACATGAGCTGTTCGTTGGTATTAAAGGTAGTGAATAGTCAACAGCTTATTTATTCACTCGAATTATGTAAACCAAAACACAGAGATTTTACTTTAATTTTTTAAGTGGTAAACTGAAAGACTTCGGGAGAACTGGAAGTACTGATGTAACAGATACCATAGGCTCCCTTTCTCTCTTTTTCAACCAGGGTTTTGTTGGGGTTTTTTTTCCTTTAAATCCCATTTCCTTCAAAACAGTTTCCTATGAACCTAATTCAACAGAATGAAAAGTGTGGTCTCCCCATCGTGGCCTGGTTTGTGTTTCATGGGACTGCCACTGTGAAAATCTTCCATTCTTAATTCTGCGACGGAGGACGTTTACTGGTCCCGGACAAGCCCAATCTGGTTTTTGATAATGGAGTAGATAACATTGTAGAAAAACTGGTACTTCTGAGAACACTGCTGTGGGGTCAGGCTGGGAGCAGAGTTTAAGGAAGGAGTTATTACCACCGAGCCTTGCAGAAGGATTCCTATAGAAAATGCTGGAGTCATTTGTCAGGTTCTTGGGAGAAAAGTGTTGGGTCACAGGGAAAAGTACCGACTGTGAGAACCATCTCAGACCAGGCCTGCGCCGTTAGCATGAGCCTCCACGGAGCCTTCCGCTCAGCGGGTCCTTCCCCCTCCCGCTGGGAAGTTAAATGAGCAAAGATTTGATGCCCCAAAGCAGACACATCAGTGTGAGAAGCAGATTCTCTTCCCCGGCGACTTGGAACCTAATGTTGCACAGAGACTTGAGTCTGATGAAGGTGTGTGAGTTGAAATTCCCTGGAGTCCTGACAAACTCAGCGGCAGCCAGAACCGCCCAAGGTCCTGCACTTTTCAGTTCACTGCGCTGAGAGAGGTGGCGCGGACAGCACTGAAGCGACGGCGGCTAACAAGCGAGTGCAGGGGGGGCTGCCCTCGGCCGCGGGGCTCTAGCTGCGGGAAGGGGGCGGTGGCGGAGGCCAGGCTGCGGGGTGGCGCACCTGCAGCCTGTTTTTCTCGGAGCCAGATGGGCTGTAGGTGGGAATCCTCCCAAGTGCGGCAACCCTTTAAATGCGGAGCAACCCGTGAAGGAGAAAGCAGCGTGGATGTGGGCCCGGGCCACGTAAGATGGAGCTCCAGTTGCCTGAAATACCGTTGTTGAGAGTCTTCTCCTTCCTGGATGCATTCAGCTTGCTACAGGTTTGCCGAGTGAACAAGGTGAACGTTCTCCCCGCTCCACCGCTCCGTCCCAATCGACCACACCGGTCCGCCTCGTCAGCGCTCGCACGAGGCTCTCCCTCCGCGCGGGGCTCTCGGCCACCGCAGCGTCGTCCCCACGCAGCTTCCTTCATTTTTTAAGTTTCCCTTGCTCAGGCCTGCCCGTTCAGGTCTGACATACCCATCCACGTCCTTGGGGGCCAGTTGTTTCTCGATCAATTTAAATACCACCCTGCAAAATAACAGAGTGGTAGACTGAGTGTTTGGGGCTGAGCATCCCTCACCCTGAGGGCCTCGTACTTTGCTGGATGAAAATGACAAACACGTACAGGCGTGGTGCTGACTAAATGGTTAAGCTCCCATTTTGAAACCTAGGAAATCCACCCTGATCTTTCCCAGGAGCACCCTGTACAGGCAGCGATGGGCTTCTGCTGTGACCCTGTCCCACCGGCCCAGACTGGGAGGGCTTTGAAAGCCAGGATGGGGGCAGGCTAACCCAGAACAAATGATAGCAAAGGAGGAGCCAATGTTTGGGTACCAATTGTCTGCTCTCCCTTCCTTTCTCTCCTCAGTACTGGAATAAGGTTGCAGAGAATGATCACCTGTGGAGGTGAGTAAGGGAAAGGATAGGGTTAGGGGGTGACAGGTGTCCCGGGGGAGAGGAGGATGTGGGGTTTGTGCCAAGGCTTGTGTGTGGCTGTGCTGTGAGAGGCATGAGTGAAGGCTGCAGTAAGCAGAGGGTCCCCGTGGTATTCCTGTGGTGCTGAGGAGGTGGGCAGCCTGATGGGATTGTCATTCTTCCCAGAAACCTGTGTCTGAGGAAATGGAGCTTCCCCTGCTTCTCCTATTGGTACCTGCGCGTGCCGACATGGAAGCAGTTCTTCCTTAGCCAAATGAGGCACGAGCGCCGGATGGCATTGACAGAGCCGGTGGACTTTGTCTACAAGGAAGGAACTGGCAACCTTGGTAGGAGACAGGGCAACGTGATTAGCTTGTTTTAGGAACTACACTATAGTTTTTTGTTTTGGGCTTTGTGTGTGTGTGTGTGTGTGCGTTCTCATTTAGTGAAGAGAAAGGGGATTAAAGCTTAAAAAGGACTGGCCCTGGCTGGGTAGCTCAGTTGGTTAGAGTGCTGTCCCAATATGCCAAGGTTGCTGGTTCGATCCCCGGTCAGGGCACATAGGAGAATCGCTCAATGAATGCATCGATAAGTGAAACAACAACAAATCATTGTTTCTCTCTGTCTTTCGCTCCCTCTTCTTCTCCCTCCCCGACTCGCTTCCTCTCTATCTAAAATCAACAACAACAGAAAAACTGGTCTCCCTGCTTCCTTCCTTATCCCTATGACCTATGCTGCATGGAGAAGCCAGAGTGACCTTTTCACAGCATAAAATCAGGCCTGTTACGCCCTTTTCCCACAGGCTCCCCACCCCTCCTAGAATAAAAACCTTTAAGAAAAGGAAACGTTTAAATAACAGTTCTAACACCCTATTTCTGATACCTCTCTTAAAATTCAGAACAGAAGGTGATGCTCAGTTGATAACAGAAACAAAGCTCCTGTTATTTTTATCCCCATTTTCTATGGAACCTGAGATTAAGGAGGAAAAACAAACTGGCAAACATCTTCCCAATGGCCAGTCAAACCCGTGTTTGAATGACTCTGAAGCCCCACTTCCGCCCCGTTCTCCATACAGGTTGCAAGAAAACGTAATCTTTCCAGAATTCTTCATTCAGTCAGATCATTCCTTAACTGTCTGGTGACCAAGTATTGTCTGTGTTTCCTTGTAGGAATCTTGGGACATATGGCTTATCTCTCAGAAAGTTGTCAACCAACGGGTGACCGAGAGAAGTCACTCCTTTGCACGGTGTCTTCAAAGCGCATGCTTTATGTCTGGGACGTGCAGGAGGTGAGTCTGTCCAATGAGGAGCACAGGTAATGCCTACCTACGCCCGGCCGGTTCTCCAGGGAAAGCAAATGCTGGGAGGAAAGTGATGTTCAGTTGATTTCAGAAACAAGTTTCAAATCAGGCCTTCTAAGTGGCAATCTGCGACCTGTTCGTTTAGACTGTAGACACAGAGAGAATTCACTTTTGAATATGCGTTTCCATGTATAGACTTGTGCGCGGACCTATTTTCTACTGGTAACGAGGAGTGACCTTGTGAAACAAATGATCTTTTGGCCTTGCACATTGTCATTACCTACTTTCGTGTCTCTGTCAACAATTGGCCTTCGTTTTATTGCCTCTTTCAGGAAGTGGTCTCTAACTCTGATCATCTCCAGGGGGCACAGAGCTCCTCCTACACATCGGGACCAGCCGGCAGCGCAGGAGGCGAGGAGGGGGAGTTGGGGGGTTCCAAGCAGGACCAGATTATTGTGTTATCTTGATTGGTCCTGCTTGAATTTCTCTCTTCCACATAAAAATTAGATAACGGCTCTGTCGCACAAGGTCTCCTGACTTATGATAAATACCCTTTTTGAATATACGAGGTGGCAGGGAAATGATGAGATAAAATTCTACAATGGTACTCTCACAATTAAACTTATGCAGTGTTATATGTCAATTACATCTCAATAAAGCTGGGGAAAAGAAAATTAGAAGGGTACTCTCTAGGATAACTTGCTCTAAGAGAAACCAGCCACCACGTCCCCAAGGACATTCAAGCAGCCCAGTGGACAGGGACATGTGGCAGGGAGCTCAGGCCTCCTGCCAACGGCCAACACCAGCTTGCAGTCATGAGAGTGAGCCATCCTGGAAATGAACCTTCTGACCCCAGACAAGCCCTCAGGTTATCGCATCCCCAGCCAACATCTTGCTGCATCCTAACGAGAGACCCTAAACCAGAGCCACGTGGTTAATCCACCCTTGAATTTTTGACCAGCTGAAGCTGTGTGAGGTAAGAGTTTATGCTTTAAGCTGCCATGTAATTTGTTACACAGCAATAGATAAAGAAACACTGCGTTTAGTGCCTGGAAGTGAGGTGCTGCCATAGCAAAAACCTAAAATGTGGAAGAAGCTTTGGAGCCAGGCGACAGGCAGAAGTTGGAAAGGCTCTGAGGAAAATGTTGGGCCTTAAAGAGACTCTTAGCAAAAACCTAATGGCCCGCCATGCAGCAGCCAATGCGGACTGAAAGGGAAATCTAAAAAATATTGTTGGACCCTGGAGGAAAGGGGCTCCTTGCTACCTAGTGGCAGTAGGCATAGCAACACTGTCGCCCATGGTAATGCGAAGACTAGAAAACATCTAAAGAATTGAGGGATCTTGCTAAAGAGATTCCCAGGCAGAATGCTGAACGCTGGCGTCCTCTTGCTGCTTACGGTAAAATGCAAGAAAAGAGGGAGAGGTTAAAGTCAGGACTGTCAAACAACAGGGAACCAAGGATTGCTGGTTTTGAAAATTCAGTCTTTCTAGATGACAAATGATGTTAAAATTTCAGAAATGGATTCTAAGCAAGGTCGACCCAGGGCAATGTCAATCAATGATACTGGAAAGTTGAAGCCAAAATTTTCGTTAGGCCACAGAAAGATCTAAGGACGTGCCTCGGAGAACTGTTCGCATAAGCAGTAGGACTTCTAAGAAGGGGTGTGTGTGTGTGTGTGTGTGTGTGTGTGTAAAAATTGTGTTCATTGATTTTAGAGAGAGAGAGAGGAAGGGAGGGAGGGAGAGAGAGAGAGAGAGACAACCTGCTCTTCCACTTACTCCTGCATTCATTGGTTGATTCTTGTATGTGCTCTGACTGGAGATCGAACCCACAAACCTTGGTCTATTGGGATGGTGTTCTAACCAACTGAGCTACCCAGCCAGGGCCTGAGGACTTCTAAGAAGTTGAAGGCATTGTCATAGGCAGCCCCAGCAGGAACCCGAGGTATCAAAGGATTTGTATCTCAAAGACTTACGAACGTGGCTTTTGACTACTGATATAAACTCCAGTAAGGCTCTTGGGAGACTGCAAAGTTTTTGAGAGAATTATACTGGCAGAAACACTGCCAGCTTGGGTTTAAAGGGGCTGAGAGGTACAATAAATAAGAAGACGCTCGAATGCCAAACTTTTACGGGCAAGGAGCAGGCTGCAGAAACTACTCAGTTGCAAAATTAGACCACCATATATGGAAACGGAAGGATGTCTCAGAAACGGAACCAAGAACATGGAGGCTGGAGCCAACAGCCATGAAGGGCCTTTCCCAGTCCTTGGATCCTAATCAGCCCGCTACCCGATGTTCCCCATGGGCTTTCCGTTTTTTGGTGTGGCCGCAATTCCTTGTTGCTTCCCCTCTCCCATGTTCCATTTCCTCCTTTTTTGAATGAGAGTGTCTACAATGCTACGCTATGCCTGCCCTACCCTTGTTTAGGAGGGAGGTTGGAAAGGACTTGTATATTTAGTTCTAAGTTTTTCCCATCAAGATGAACTGAACTAAAGAGCCTCCCCTGTACGTGAGCCTCATTCGACAGCGAGTTCCTATCAGCGGCGTCTAATCTGCTCAGGATGCCTGTGAAGGCGGCCCAACACAAAATCATAAATTTACTTAAAACATTGTGAGGGTTTTCTTGTGATTATGTGTCACAATGTATTTAATGTGTGGCCCAAGACAACTCTTCTTCCAGTGTGGCCCAGAGATGCCAAAAGTTTGGGCACCCCTGTGAGCTTTGGAGGTGGGACTGTAATGGTCTGAGATAGTTGAGGGCAGTGGGAGATGGTGAGTGCATTTTGCCTGTGGGAGGGACATAAACACTGGGGTCTCCAGGGCCGACTATCTTGGCCAGCCTCCGAGATGGCCCCTCATGTTCCTTGTGCCATAGTATTAATGATCTTAGGTAGTTTGCTCCCACGTTGAATACGGCTGACCCCTTTGTAAACAATAGGGTACTGTAGAAATGGTGGTGTGTAACTCCTGAAGTTATGTCATAAAAGACACTTCCTCTCTTTGGAGCTCTTGGTTCTTAGGAAGACACCCACAATGTTAAGAGAACAGGACACAGAGGGGCCCTAGGGAGAGGTCTGGATGGGGAGGTGCTGATGACTCCCGCGAGCAGCCAGCACCCGCTTGCCAACTGGGTGAGTGAGTCATCTTGAAAGTGGAACTTGGCTTCAACCTCCTAAGAGACCTGGAGCCAGAGCTACCCAGCCAAGCTACACCTGAATTTCTCATGAACAGGCTGTGAGATAAAAATGTATTGTTGTTTTAAGCCATCCAGTTTAGGGATGTTTTATTGCACAGCAATAAATCACACAGCACAAGCAACCTGTTTAGAGTTAAGAATCAAAATAGCGATTCTCTCTGGGGAAGGTAGAAGGGGTTGTACTAAAGCCAGTACGAAGGGGCTTGACGAAGGCATAGAAGGAGTTATGTTGATCGCTTTGTAATAACTTATTAAACTTAATGATTATGTTTGTCTTTTTTTCTTTGATGTATTTTACAACTGTTATGAGACTAAAGAAGAGTCTAGAAGGGAAGCGCTCTCCTGTCTTGTTTGCAACGTACAGGTTGATGATGGAATGACAACTGATTATCATGATAGTTGATGCCCCTTGAATTCCTACTCTGTACTAGGCAGAATTCTAAGTGCATTTCACACGCCGCGAGATGTAATAGCCCAGCCCTGTGTGAAGCCACGGTGATAGGTAACTTGCTGAATGTCACACTGTTGGTAAGAGGCGGAACCGAATGAGCCTGGGGAGTGCGATCCTTTGTGCTCACCACGTGGGTTCCTGCCTTTGCATGGATTGCATAATTCCTTTTGCACGATCACCACTCCTCAAGTAACTCAGATGTTTAGTAGAATTTTCTTATTCTATTCCCAGAAAAAAAGGCGTAAATCTGAACTGGGAGAGGCTTCCCAATAAGCCCGGGTAGCATGAGAGCCTGCTGCGCGGGAAGGTCTCCTTGCACACACACGGTGTTACTCTCGTTCCCTAGGGCACTATGACCTGGTCAAGTCCAGCCCAGCGATCCAGCATCAAGCTCCTGGCGACCCTCCCGCGGCTGCATCTTGCATTCACTGTTGACGTAGAAGAAACTGTCAAAGTGTGGAACTGTCAGTACAAGGATGCTCTGGCTATGCTCACCCTGCCACGGACCAGTTTTTCCCTGGAAGCCTTGCTCACAAAGGATGGCCCGTTCCTGATGGTAAGTGAGCCCTGTGGCTGGAGGAGCCCACGGAGCCTCCTGCCTTGGCAGGTGTTGTGGCCCCATTCCGGCCCCATCCCAGTCGGTCTTCTTGAGGCACCTCCGTCACAGGCTCTGAGAGTCACAACATACCAATGAGTGTTGGCCACACAAACCCTTATACTAGCTCGGCCTTTGTTAGAGCTCAGGTACATTTCCCCAGTCATGCTTCTAAAAAAGAAAAAACTTCCTCAGTTATTTTCTACATATGTTTCTTCTTTCAAGTGTGTATTATTGTGGAGTGCGCGAACTCAGACGGGGACCATGGAGGGAGAGGCATGGGTTTGGGGAGACACTGAGAAAACAGCGCCGTGTTGCCGTGCTGATGAGTAACTATCCCAGCGTGCTTTGGGTCTTAGAACCCTTTATTCCTTGGGGTCATCCCAGCAACCTGGTGGGGCAGGCTGGTCAGAGGCGGCTGTCTCCATCGCGTGCGGGAAAAAAATGCTGGCCCCTGCTGCAGCCACCCGTGCCACCTCCTGTGTGCTTTAGGACGTCCTGTCCCTTTACCTTGATGTGGTGGTGCTGCTTCGGTTTCAGGTAGGCAGTTCTGAAGGTGACATCTACACGCTGACAGTGCCCAAGTTAAGGAGCGTTTCCGTAGTTAATGCATTTAACCACAGCGTTGACCTTCTACACTGCTCTCCGGACGCGAAATGGGTCTTTGCTGCCGGGATTCATCAGTGTATCTTGCCACAGGTAGGTGCTGCCCTGTGCGCTTGAACCGCACAAGGCAGGGCCGGGGTCAGGAAGATGAAGTCGGGAAGGGCTGGTGTAACTGCAGAGCTCAGAGAGGACCGGACGGGCGGCTCCTTCCTCTAGCAGGCCACAGAGCACATGGAATTTGGCCCTAGAGCCAAGAAACGATCTTCTTGGAAGCAACAACAACCAGGTGCAAAGACAAACATTTATCAATGAAAAGTTGCTTGGGAAGCCTGACTCAGCCCAAGAGATGGGGGAGGTGAGACATATCGAGAATGAGGACCTTTGGTGACCTGGTTCACTTTGGTTCCCCTTACTTTACCTTTACTACCTTGGCTGGAAAGTACAAAGTCCCAAACTAAATAAAAGTGCACCGGCCTCTGAATCTCATTCTGAGAGAGTGACAGGGTGAGCAGACCTCTAGATGTGACACGTGGGCTCTGGACATAGAGAGCAGGAGCTGCGGGAGGCGGCAGTGAGGGCAGGTCAGCCCATGACAAGTTCTCCCAGGAGGGCGCATCTCATCAGCCCGCGTCTGACGCCATCTCACTAGATCGGCATCTGATGTGGCCGGGTGCTTTTCTAACCCCTCGGTGTGCCAGAAGAGAAGCTTTGGGGACTGTCCTCGATGGGCGACTATGACAGACAGGATGGGAAGACAATGAGTGACAAGTAGTGGCCACTCAATGCTTCCTGAGATTCAGAATAAAGCCTTGGCCACAAGTTGAGGATTTTGGAGGAGGCTTTCCTGGAGTCGCGCCCCTGCTGGGCTGCCGTAAGCGCCCCCGTCCCCTGACGGCGTGTGCGCCCCTTTCTCCGCAGGTATTTTCGGCGGAGTGCTTACTGAGACCCGCGGCAGGCAGAGCCCCTCTGTCTGTGTCTCTTCCCGTCTCTGGGTCCTGTGCGGCCTGCTGGGCCCCCAGTAGGGCAGACAGGATAACACTCATGTTCCGAAGAGCCCCTTTCAAAAAGACGGGATTTACCACCTTCCACGTAACAACTGAGAGGATCGGGGACACGGCCGTCATCCAAGGTAGGCTACGCCCCCTTGTCTCTCCTCCCGATCACATGTGCGCTCATTTTAAGGTTTAAAGGCATGTAAATAGGTCAATCTGTGTACAGGGGCAGGGGATTTCTTAGCTGGCGGCTACCCCATCCTTGTTTGACTCTAATGCCCAAGCTACCGACCTTTACACTCCACCGTGCCCTCTCGGGCAAAAATGTTTATTTTTATTTGCATGAGAGAAATATCAATTGGCTGCCGCCAACCAAGGAATCAACCCGCATCCAGGCATGTGCCCTGAGTGGGAATTGAACCAGTAACCTTTTGGTTTGCAAGACAACGCCCAATCCACTGCCCAATCCACTGAGCCACACCAGTCCAGGTGGACAAAACTGCTTAGATTCCCATATCATGTCCCTGCCCTCAATGCCTGAGCTATTGTTTATTGTCCCCAGTCCTTACTTCCTGTGTGATGGCACCCATCACCATGGTCAGTGACACGTATTTTCCGGCCATTGGCCTACCCTTCCTTTTGCTCACTCGACAGATGTCCCCTGGAAGTTCAGAGTATGTTTTTTCATTTAGGGTAAGGATATTGTTCTGACTAAATGACTCAAAGTTCACGTGTGTGTGTGTGTGTGTGTGTGTTTTACGTGAGAACAGCCCATCAGGTCGCAAGCTTCACGTTGCCAGTTCACATGGAGAGTCCCATTCGGATGGGAGTCAGTGACGGAAATGTGATTGTCTTTGACAGCGGGCCACAGCTGTTCCTCTTCACCATCTGTGGCCTCCTGCTGCAACGATTTCACGACCACCGGTTGAGCATTTGTCACTTATGGGTGGTATGTAGGCCCTTCTCCCCCGGTGCTCACTGCTCTGACGCGGACGCCAGGCCACTCACCCCGGGTATCCTTTGAAGGGCTCTCCCTATGTCCTCACCACGTCCATGGATAACTACCTGCACTTGTACATGTGGGAAGAGAAAGGCCATCACCCATACCTCAAGAGCTGTTGTTACCTGGAGCACAGAAGGGGTGACCACGCTCCGAGCTGGTAAGCCCTGCTTTGTGACGTAAACTTTTCCTAAAGATTTTAAGTTTCTACATGAAACAAATTAATAAAGGGATAATAGGACTTTTTTTTTAAAGATTCTTTGAGAATATAGATGAATAAGCTTATGCCCCAAAGGAGTATTACTTGTTCTTGGAATATGTCCACAGCCCCTGCAATAGATTCAAAGGCTTTCCAAAATGGCTCTTAGTATATATTCCCACAAGCAGTATATGATGATGTATCTTTAATGTTCTGTCTTTTGTAAAGCTTTTGTTTGTTTTTTTGTTTTAGTTCATTAGTCATTTGAATTGCCTCTTTCATGAGCTGCCTTTATCTTTTCCTTTTTTAAGATTTTGTTTATTTATTTTTAGAGAGAGGGGAAGGGAGGGAGAAAGAGAGGGAGAAAAAAATCAATGTATGGTTGCCTCTCCTGCACCCCCTACTGGGGACCTGGCCTGCAACCCAGGCATGTGCCCTGACTGGGAATCGAACCAGTAACCCTTTGGTTTGCAGGCTGACGGTTAATCCACTGGGGAACGCCAGCCAGGGCTATCTTTATTTTACTTATTTTTCTTCTAGATTGCTCACCATCTGTATTGTTTTGTTTTGTTTTTATATTTTACATACCGTACCCAGAGGTCTTGTCTTTTACATACTTTATAGGTATTTTCTTCCAGATCGTTACTTGTCCTTAGAATGTTTATTTTGGTTAACATCTAACAAAACACACATACGCAGATCCTTTGAACTGCCGAGGCTGCTAAAAGGAGCTTACTCCGGTGCACCTCGAGCGAGCAAAATGCATCGGTGCTTTTATGGCAGCATTAGTTGGCATGGCCAAGTGCTGGAAGGACCTGACTGCTCCAACTTAAGAAATGGTCCAAATTACTCCACATTATGGACTAATGTGCAGCTGAAATTTTTTTAAAAAGTCAAAATTAGAACATTGTCCCAATACACCAAGGTTGTGGGTTTGATCCCAGGTCAGGGCGCATACAATCTCTCTCTCAAACCAATACATTTTTAAAACTTGTTTTAATTTAAAAAAAAGAAAGATAGAATAGAATAGAATGAGTAAAGTTGTTATGCTCAGATAAGAAGTTATTTCCAGTGTTTTGGAGGCAAAAATATTTTAATTAAATGTATATAATTAATATATAATTATGCTTAGCAAATTTTATTTCATATTTTTTTGCTATCACACCTAATAAATCTTAGCCTACTCTAAATCAGAAATAGTTTTTTTTCAATAATTTTAAATGCTTCCCTTTCAATATAAGGTGTCCCCTACTGCATAGTTTTGTCTTTTCTCCATCTGACTATTTTTTAACAAATCAGGGAAATCTTATGTCTTTGCCAAGTAGAACCTGGTTGTCCAACATACAATTTGAATTTTGACAAAAACATAAAGTCCTGTAATCAGAAGCATAATCAAACCACAGAATATTTCTAATGCCCCCAAATTTCTTTTTTTTTTTTTTGCATTAGGATATTCAATTATTCAATACTATTTGTTGAAAGAAACTATCCTTTCTCCTTCGAATTGCCTTTACAACTTTGTCAAACATCAACTGTATCAATTAACCTTAATGAATAAAGTAATCAAGTCATTAAAAAAAACTGACCATATCTGTAGGGATTGCTATTTCTGCAAACGATAATCAACATAACTTTGCCAATTACTCAGAACCAAACCTGAAAGTAACTTCTGTGATCAAAGGACCAGTTGACTTGGGAAGCATATTTATATCTTTGTCAGGTTCGCGTTTAATACCACCCACATGGGTCTGATTACTTTCCGTTTTGTCCACTGATGACGTTGTGTTTTCTCTTGGCAGCTATGTCTCCAAGGCCATATGTGATAAAACGAGCATAGTGTGTGTCGTGTCAAGAAGCCGTGAATCCAGCATCCTGGTGATGTATTCTTTGAGCCCGTGCTATGGGGACCGGTGCAATTAACCTGGCATCGATGTAGTAAAGCGCATTGTTTGCAAACCCAAAATGGTTTTGTCAGTGACACTAGAACACAAACGCAGCGATGTACCTATAATGAATCAGACACTGGAAGAGATACTACAGCTCATACGCCATGAAGGTGGAGGGTGGAGAAACATACAGTTTGTCCCCACTGTCAGGGACAGTGTAAAATACAATGGCAGTGAAATGTGAATGGCCACACAAACACATGATTCCAAACAATTCAAGGGGAGTTTCTTATGGGGGAAAGTGTGAATTTAGATGGAGGCTGGTTTAAAAGTGAAGGCATCCGTATCGGATGGTCAGAGTTATTGACTGTAAGCAACCAAAAATAAACTCTGTAAAATTTCAGCAAAAGAAATGTGCTAGATAAACATAGAGGTTAATATCTAAAGGTTAATATCTTTAATACCTGAGAAGAGACTCAGAAGATAGATGGGGGGGAAATGCTCAAAAGGACTAAGGAATAGAAAATACATCAAAGGTTAAATCACATGGCTGTCTTGATCTGCATATCAGCACAGCCATTGTCATGGATATGAAAGAATCAGCCCCCATCCTTGTATCACTAGCTCAGGATTCAGAGCTGCGCAGAGTTCTAACAAGTCAAGCCTAAGACACAGGGGTCTACTCTCCTGGCTTTGGGAGCGGGGAGGGTTGGAAGACCAAGGATCTGAGCGGGTAGAGAGTGCTCTAATGGAAATGTAATCTGGGTGCAAGTTTTCCCCAAAGAGCAATGTGGGTTTCTAAGCTGATAAATGCCTATCACCCCTTCTCTGTAGAGATAAACTTGAAGCTGTGACCAGGAGGATAAAGGAAGGGAAACCCAATGATGGGTCTATGGAGAAGGACAAGGTTGGGCGGAGAAGGTGACATGAGATGCACTATAAACTGCACCTGAGACAGTCACATATTTGATTTAGCTCAGAATCAAAGAAGGTCTATGTGGTTGAAGTCAGTGATGAGGAGTATATACTAAGACAAGGGTGGAAAGTCAGAAAGTGTCAATTCACACAGAAATTTGCAGGATATAACCCAGATATTTAATATGTAAGAAATGCAATGGTAAGATTAATTATTTAGTTTTTTTGTTTTTTTAGCAAAGGTGAAAAAATACCTTTTTTTTTTTAGACCTATGTTTTGAAGAGATCCTTTTCATTGTCATTTAGAACATTGATTTTAAAGTAGCCATGTGCCCTGGCTGGTGTGGCTCAGTGGATTGAGCGCTGGCTTGCAAACCAAAGGGTCGCCAGTTCAATTCCCAATCAGGGCACATGCCTGGGTTGCAGGCCAGGTGCCCAGTAGGGGGCGTGCGAGAGGCAACCACACATTGAAGTCTCTCTCCCTCTCTTTCTCCTCCCCTTCCGCTCTCTAAAAATAAAGAAAACCTTGAAAAAAAAATAAATTAGCCGTAGTGACTGAGGAGAGCCAGTTAAACTCTCCTCAGATTTACAGATGAACAGATTTGTTGGAATCTGTTATCTCTGTTATAGGTAAAGGTGATAGATGGCAGTGGAGTCCAAGGTAGAAGATGAGATAGAAGAAGAAATAGGTAAAATGTGTGGAATATATGTGCATGAGCATAAAGAATATACTTTGCTGAAGAACTCAGGACTAAATAGGGTCCCACAGGGTCTGTGATTTCTGAATAACTTAGAGATAAAAATCAAATTACTGTTAGGCTTTCATTTTTCAGAAATAAGTAGTTAAGATGTGTAGAGAAAACTTTCTACACAGAGCACCTAAGTATTATTCAAATTGGCAAATGCAAAACAAAACTTTGAAACCCATGGTGAAAGTGGCTGGAATAGAAGAGAACCCTTCAAGCTGAGGAATGGAAAAAAAAATCCAGAAAAGACAACAAATGCTTTTATCTTATTCATAAATTTTTATTATTTTTAAATATTTTTATTTATTTTATTTTTAGACAGAGGGGGAGGGAGAAAGAGAGGGAGGGAAACATCAATGTGCGGTTGCCTCACACATGCCCCCTACTGGGCACCTGGCCTGCAACCCAGGCATGTGCCCTGACTGGGGAACGGAACCAGTGACCCTTTGGTTCACAGGCTGATGCCCAATCCACTGAGTTACACCAGCCGGGGGCCAGAGAATTTTAAAAGACTACAAGATGGGAGACAGGGTCTCTGCTGAAGTGGAGGCGAGGTCAGCGATCTGTAAGATCCGGGACCTTCAGAAGACTAATAATCTTTCCAGGTGAAGGGAAGGGAAATCTACCCATGGCGGAAGGGTGCTGGGGTAGCTGCCTCTCTCAGCCACAGGTCTGTGTGGACTGAAGGCAGAGAGACCATTCTCTGCAGAGAATTCCTAATCTAACCATACTCTCCCTGGAGTTCACGTAGGTCAAGGTCCCAGGATGACACAGATGTCACATGCAAAATATGGTAATTTGTGGAAGGTCTCTTAAAGGGGCTACCATAAATTTTTACTTTGGGTAAAAAGAATTAGAGAAATGAAAAATCTAGTGCTATTTTAGCCGGTCCCTTTTATGGCCATCCCTACAAGGCTCTGGCAGCCCACGTCTGACTTGTGCTCGATAATCCAGGCCCGGTTTTGTTTCTGCCTCAGTCACCGGAAGCTCTACTAGTGGTGGGCACTAGTTAACCTTCCCCTCCTGGTCAGGCAAGGCTAGTGGCCTGTCACAGCTGGCCTAGCTAAGGCAGGGGCACTGAGTCCTGCCACCTCACCTTTTATTTCCCTGGTAGGGCATGTGCTTAAAGCCCCTGCTCGAGCGTGGGGGCTGACTGTAGAGAACTAAACAAGGCTGTTCCCTTTATTAGAGCACCTCTGTCAGATATCATCGCTTTAATGGATGACATTCAAAATAGCGCGAGCCAATGGTTTAAAGTTACAGATTTGACTAACGTGTTCTATTCAGTAAAAGTTCCACAGGCGGGAGAGGTATACTCATCCACTACCCATGCACTTGGCTGCACTAACGGTGCTCCTGACACCCAGGAGGTAGATCCATTCCCTGAACCAGCGGTTCCCCGGAGGCTCCCGGGCCCCCTGCAGCAGATGACTTCCAGCTTTACCTCTACTGAGTAAAGGTGAACCTGCGGCCCAGGATAGCTATGAATGGGGCCCAACACAAAATCGTAAATTTACTTAAAATCTTTTTTTTCGCTCATCAGTTTTCGTTCGTGGTTGTGTATTTACGGTGCGGCCCAAGACAGTTTTTCCTCTTCCAGTGTGGCCCAGGGACGCCGAAAGGTTGGACACCCCTGCCTCTTGCTGTGCCTCTTCCTTACCCGGGAAGTTCCTACCCTCCCTACTGTGACTGCGCAGCTGCTGGTGTGTCGCCCTCACCCTATGTGACACTGGCTGCCAAAGAAGGGGGTCTGTGAACTCGTGGATGCATCTTACCGCCCATGGACACAGAGCACTCACCAAGTTTTACAGAAAGTCAGGGGCATACATCAAAGGCGCCATAACATGGCTGCTGCCTCACCAAACGGATCAGAGCCTTCTCCTTTCCAGACAATCTTCCTGGCTCTCCCCGTCCACGTGGCAAACTGGCTGCAGGCAGGCTTTGAAGTCCTAGTTTGTGCCCTGAAAGGAGTCTAGATCCTGAAGATGCTTCATCGCTGGCTGCAAATGCCAGCATTGTAAAGTAACATACAATGTAGATTATAAAAGAGCCCAGGGCCAGGGGATGAAGGGCCACAAGGTTGAGCCAAAGATGGCCTTTGTGTTTTGAACCCCAGGTTGTTTATTTCTTCAATGCCGGCTGAGACGCATTACCTCAAAGCCTGCTGGTGCCAAATCAAAATTTTACCCACCTAATTATTTTTAATCGTTTAATTTAAAAAGATTTAAATTAACATTTATTTAAATTTATTTTTAAATTTAAATTTAGTGTTCTCTTTTGAAAATTTAAAAAGTGTAAATAATATTAAATAAACATTTAAAATAATCCAAACAAGCAGGTTTTTACCTAACTCAGAGCCTGCCTGCTCTTCGTACTCCCAGCAAAACCTCGCCTGACAACCTCGTGGTTATGAGCTGCCAGCGGCTACCGCCACTCAGAGCTCTTAGACCCGCAACACAAACTGACGCACGCGCGTGCGCACACACTGCGCTGCTGAGCTATGTCACCTGGACACATGAGTCTCCTTCTCCTGTCTCCTCTCTCCCAGGGCACCCAAGCCCTCCTCGCCTTCTGGGTGGCAAGGAACTTTTCCTCCACGCAGCCCTCTCCAGGCAG
The DNA here is from genome assembly GCA_004026545.1 of Mormoops blainvillei. Classification (NCBI taxonomy): domain Eukaryota; kingdom Metazoa; phylum Chordata; class Mammalia; order Chiroptera; family Mormoopidae; genus Mormoops; species Mormoops blainvillei. The sequence goes on along the minus strand of PVJD01005834.1, from coordinate 58,589 downwards.
CGCTCAGTAAGGCCTGTGCCCCACTGCCTCTTCTGGTTGTATCTTCTTTGTTGCTCAGCCCCTAGATCCCTCGAACCCCTACAGACCTGTATTCCGTGTGTGTAAAGAACTCTCAAAACTCAACTATAAAAAAACCAAACTAAAAATAGGCAAAATATTTGAATAGTTACTTCACCAAAGACGATACACAAGTGGCAAATAAGTACACAGAGGGTCCACATCACTAGCCATCCGAGAAATCTAAATTAGAACCACAACAAGCCCTGACTGCTGTGGCTCAGTGGGTTGGGGGTCGTCCGGCAAACCGAAGGGTTGCAGGTTCGATTCCCATTCGGAGCACACGCCTGGGTTGAGGTCCAGGTCCCTAGTTGGGAGCATGCGTGAGACAACCGATTGATGTTTCTCTCGTATATCAATGTTGCCCTCCCTCCCTTCCTTTCTAAAAATAAAACACACAATGAGATACCATTGTACACCTATTGGATTGATGGGGGTTGACAATACCAAGAGTTGGGGAGTATGTGGCACAACTACAACTTTCACATATTGTTGCTGGGAATACAAAATGATACAACTATTTTTTAAAGTAGTGGGCAATTTCTTATGAAATTAATTGCACACTTACTGTATTACCCAGTAATCCCACTTCGACATACAGTATTTACCCAAGAGAAATGAAAATTTATGATCACACAAAAACTTGTATAAAAATGTTCTTAGTCCTCTATAGAATTTTAAATTATATCTATATGGTTTTATTTTTAGAGAGAGGGGAAGGCAGAGAGAAAGAGAGGGAGAGCTGACTGAGAATTGAACCTGTGACTCTTTGGTTTGCGGGGGGGCACTCAATCCACTGAGCCACACCAGCCAGGGCTATTTTATATACTTTTTCACCTCTTCTCTTCTATTTGTTTTTATAGTTAAACAGTCTGAAATGTTCTATTAGTGGTCCTAGAGATCTCAATATGAATCCTTTACTTATTTTACTTATTACATTAATTACTTCTTGTGTGGCTTAAGAATTTTATAACAATTTATAACCTCCTCTTCCCTTTTTGCTGTTTTGATATTTTGTATTTCTATGTTACAGCCCTCTTAAGATACTGCTTGAAATGTTATTAGTCATTCCTGTTTTACGCATATTTTTTCTGGTGTTTTCTTTCCTTCCTTCCTGCAACCCTTTGGTTCCTCTTTGGAATAATTTCTTAAGAATTTTATTTATTTTTAGACAGAGTGGAAGGGAAGGAGAAAGAGAGAGAACCGTCAATGTGTGGTTGCTTCTGTCAGGCGCCCCCTACTGGGGACCTGGCCGGCAACCCAGGCATGGGCCCTGACTGGGGAATCGAACTGGCGACCCTTTGGTTCACAGGCCAATGCTCAATCCACTGAGCTACACCAGCCAGGGCTCGAGTAATTTTTTTAAGCCCCCAAAACTCCCATTAGCATTTCTTGCACAGAAGGCATGCTAGTGAGAAATTCAGAGTTTGTTTATATGAAAATGTCCTTAATCCTAATTTTTGAGGGATATTGTCCTGGGTACAGAATTCTAGCTGGTAGTTATTTGCCTTTCAGCATACTAAAGTTCTTGTTCCATTGTCTCTTGGCTTCCATCATTTTTGCTGAGGATGGAGCTGTCAGTCTTGCATTTGGCCCTTTGTAGATAGCGAGACTTGCCCCCACACCCATCTTGTGGTTTTCAAGTTCTTTTACTTGTGCTTGGTTACACTGTGCCTCTGCGTAGTTTTCTTTTTGTCTGTTCTGAGTGGGGTTAGCTGAGCTTCTTGAATCTGTGAGTTCTGTGAGTTGATACCTATTGTCCATCGCTTATTTTTTTTAATTCTCAGATATTCTCTCTTAAGTATGACTTTCATCCAATTCTTTCTCTCCTCTCCTTCTAGGATTCCAGTTATATATATCTCCATCATGTTTGAATAGAAATGGGGTCAAAGGGCATTGATGGTAAGGACCCCTTCCCCATAGGAAATTGTGGTTTGATTGATCATGTTTAAGGGCATCGGCTCACTCTGATGACGACAGGCCATGAGTTTGTGGAGGCTGGAGTCAGATGTTCAATGTCAGGAAGGCACAGGCGTCTTTAGGAGTGCGTGTCAATGTAAACGTTGACACGTTTAAGACAGCAAAAGCAACCTCAATGCGTTGAGGTTTCTCAGAGCATAGGAATGATAGTTCAGAATGCTCTGGAAAGAACTGTTTCTCTGCTTTTACCCCACACATATCTGTGGCTGAGAGGCAGCTCCTGTCATCATCCTCCACCAGGCAGATTAGAGGCAGGAGTGCTGGTGAGCAGAGGGCAGCGGCAGAGGGAGTCTGGGCAGTGGCCCTGGGCGTGACGCAGCTGGGGCTGCCCAGGCATGGGCAGGGGACTGGCAGTCCACTCAGGTTCACAAATCTAAGTCAGGGTGAAAAGACCCTGAGACAGAGGGTTTCCCTATGCCATACGCAGTGGGGTACAGAGACCCAGAGGGGACCTGGCAGTGCTGGCTTCATCTGTGCCCCCTCCATGGAGAGGCCAGGGCCAGCTCTGCACCCTGCTTAGGTGCACCCTCTCTTCCTTCCTGTCCTTTACCAACGAGGCCTTGGATGGCCAGCCAGCCCCTCCTCCATGGGGGTCAGACCTGGACCCAGTCATGGAGAGCCAGCTCTTGCCCTGCAGGCTCTCGTAGCCCTGGTCTCCAGGGGCCTGCTTTCTCCAACGACAGTTTTCCCAAGATGCTCCCCACCCCCGGAAAGGTGATTAAGGATGCACATCTTATAGAAGAGGAGTGCGAGGCTCGGAAAAGTGGCTGTCCCAAGGTGGTCAGTGCTAAGCCACGTCTGTGGGGCTTTCCACCAGGGCGTCTTTCCTCAAGGTCAGAGCTTCTGCCTGCCCCCAGAACCCCCCACCCAACACACATCAAACGTATACATGCATACACATACACACACAGACACAGACACACACGCCAATGAGCTGCGCTGCTGTGACTCCAGGCTGCCAAGCTGGCCTGGGGGCGGGGGTTGGAAGTGTCTGCAGACATTTTGGCGGGTGTGAGGAACGCAGGTGCGCTGGCCTCCCGCATCTCTGCAGCAGGTCTGTGCCCAGCCCCAGCTGGATTCTTCTGCCTGAGATGAAGCTGTAGATACAGAACACCTGTTCCACAGCCTGCACCCATGTCTTCCTCGGGCCCCTGCTGGCATACCCAGCATTCCACTCAGCCCTAAGGAGCTGAGGTTCCCGAGGTCCTTCAGGGAGACTGTGCAGCATCCCCCAAGGGACACCAGGACGTGGGGTACAGCAGGATGCTGCCAGGCCAGGAACCTGCTATGGCAGTAACCCTGTGGCCCTGAATGACAAAGCACCTCTTGTGCTGGCTCCCAGGGTTGTCAGTGCCGCATGCCTATCAGGCACCTCCTGCTGGCTTGTTCACCTGCTCTGCATTCAAGAGCTGACCTCGCTGTCTGCCCACCAGGCACCCCGCCCTCTGGCTTTCAGGTAGGTTGTCCAACAGGGGCAGCCACCGGAGACTGGGAGGGAGGGGCAGCACGAGGCCAGGATAATCATTCCCCCAGCATCCTCCCTGCTGGGGTGGGGCAGGGGAGGGGGGAGCAGCTACAGCTCCCACGGGTTCTGGCTGCTCAGTCCCTGCCCGCAGCCAGTACTCGGAAACCTCAGCTCCTTAGGCCTGAGTGGGCCTCCTAGCCTTCTCTCCAGGCTGGGTGGGATGCCGGGTATGCCAGCAGAGGCCCGGAGAAGACACAGCTGCAGGCTGTGGAACAGGTGTTCCGTATCTACAGCTTCATCTCAGCAGTCCTTTCCTGAAACCCTCTTCCACTGACGCTTCCCTGGTGTTCGCCATTTCCTGCCACGTGCTGACAGGCAAGGAGTGAAGGTTCCCAGAAAGAGCTGTGAGCTCTTCCTGGAGGCGTGCTGTCGCATCCGTGAGCTTCCTACAGGTGCCGGTCAGAGGCTATGGGCTACATGGCTGTCCCCTTGCCAGCTTGAAGTTTCTGTGGTCACTCATCTCTGGGTGACTTTACCTGCGTTTTGTCCTTCTAGCCCCTCTAACACTTTTATTATAATCAACCTCCTGTTTGAAACACCCGCAGTGGCTTGATTTCCCGACCAGTTGCTCACTGTTACTCTAACCTCAACTATCTCCTTAGACACCTCTCACACCTAAAACCAGAATTCAGGTTAGAGACAAGGGGAGATTACCCAATAAGCCCCAGCACTTCTGAATTTCGACTGGTCCTCACTGTTTCAATTTTCTGATAAATTCCTCACTGTGGCCAGAAGAGGGCAGTACGCTGCCACCCAACTCACCAACTCACCTGCGGTCCCAGACCAGGGGGCTCACTGGCCACTGGGGCAGACCTGAGATCATTCTGTTTCAAGAGCATTTATCAAGCCAGGTAATCCAAAGTTTATAAATAAAACCTCAAAATTACAATCAAGAAATAAATTCCTTTCAAACATGATATCCTTGTTTTAAATTCCTGGGCAATGTTTGGAAGTAGATAAACCACCATCCTCAACTAAGAGGACACACTTTTAAAGGGAGATCCAGGACGCATCAGCCGTCAGCTAAAGCAGGCGATTTGGGGTCTGGACTATGGGAGTGAGCAGAGAGCCAAGGGGGAGAGTCTTGGGAAGACTCTGAGGGCCTGGGCTCCTGCTGAGGCTAAGGGTGGCCTCAGTCAAGGAGCACCCACCCCCGGCCCCACAGACCCAGCCAGCATCACAAGACCCAGTAAGACCTCGAAGCTCACCTCCATCTACAAATCAGAAAAACCATGCGATGTGGCCTTCATGCAGGCAGACAGTAGGGTTAGGAGACCCCACCCAAGATGTCTTGACTTAGAAGACAACCCAATATCCAGGAGCTGCTTAGAACATCCCAGGCTACAGGGGGTTGGGGAGTTCAGAAATGGGACCGTGGGAAAGGGCCCCGTGACCCATTCTGCCTGGAATGAGCATGAATTCAGGAATCAGAACACTCAAACTGCTGGTGAGGCAGCGCCCCCCACCCCAGCCCCCCAAAGAGACTGCAGACCTCCCCAGGCCTGGCCTGGGTGGGGCTGTCGTTTCCATGACGGAATATCTGAGCCCAGCCGGCCCTGCAGTCTGGAGCATTACATGGGGGCCTGAGACACCCCTGAGATGCAGACCCCAGTCCCCCACCCCGCCTCCTGCTAAAGGAGGGCCTGGGCTGAGCCCATAGGTCAGACGCCATGCAGTGTGTTATCCTTTAATGATGAGTCGGGTCAGTGTGGCCACCATCTCCCCCAGGCCGCCCGTAACAGATGCCCCTCACCGCTGGCTGCCTCGGGGGCAGGATGGCTCTAAGGCAGTCAAGCCTTTGGAGGGGTCAGTTCACAGTGGCCTAGGAAAGGCGTCCGTCTCTTAGACCTAGGATCGTGGCAGCAGCAAAGGCCGGGGGCAGCTACACCGAGCTCAGGGCTGATGGAGGGGAGGGGAGGGAAGGGGAGGGGAGGGGAAGGGAGGGGAGGGGAGGGCAGAACAGCCAAGGGGCCCTCCTCCTTCCGCTCTGAATCCCGGCGGGATAAAGGCCAGTGTTCAGGACAGTACAGTCTCCCTGGAGGCTGGGGGCCCTTCCAGCCCCTCTCTGGAAGCCCTTCGTACCCAACTCCCCACAGACTGACATCACACAGCCCACAGCCCCCAAGGCCGCTGGGCTCAGGAAGCACGTGGGGCACCACCCCATCAGCCTCAGGCCGGCGAGGTGAGTCCAGCAGGGCCCAGGCCAGAAATGCCAGGGAGTCCAGGGTCCACCTCCCACTAACTCGGCTCGTCAGGCACTACAGGCGTCTAAGAAGGTGGTTTCTCCCCCGAGGTCCCAGGGACGCCCCGGCTGGGCTGAGGCGACAGCAGGGCTGGCCGGGTCCCTACAGATCCGTGACCTTGTTTTCCACAGCTGCGGCGATCTGCTGCAGCCGGTAGCCCAGCTGCATCTTCTGGGCCGTGCCGTCCTCCTCCAGAGCGGTGATGATCTGAATGAAGCGCAGAGGCGGCCTCGTTAGGGGACCCCTCCGGCCTGCACGATCGCCTTTGCGACGGCCTTCCACAGCATCCTCAGGGTTCTGGGGCACGATTCGGGGGACCCCACTACTTCCTGTGTGAGCCCAGGCCCTTGTCAGTGGGAGGCAAGACTATCCTCAAAGTCGCTACCACAGGGTCTCAAGGGTTCGTGAAGTGGGGACTGAAGTACCTAACCCTCACGGTCACGAATAACCACCTCCCCGGGGAAAATCACTCTCGGTAGAGGCCAGCCCCACCCGCCATGTCGGCCTCCTCCCCGCGAAGCCCAGCTACAGCCGCCCCCACAACAGGTAACAAGCGTTTCTTCAATGCCTACGTGCCAGGTGCTGGGCAAGGAGCAGGGACCTAACAATGGCAGATGTGATCCTGCCCTCGTGGGGCCCATGGGTGGGGAGACAGACACTGACCGATGTGAGCAACGACAGCACCTTAAATGGGGCAGCCACCGAGGGAACAGCAGGGACCGAGAGGGGCTCACCCACTGTGTCCCCTGCCTCGCCCACACCAGGGCCCCTGCCAATCGGAGAAAGTGCCTGGACTTCACGCGGTGCATCGCACTCCTTTGGTAAGGCTGTCTCACTCCAGGCCTGGAACACGAGGCAGGCCCCGCCCCTGGGGTCTTGCAAACGTCTCAGTGGCCGAGTCCGGCACACCGCGTCGGCTGGCTGGTGGGCGCTCTGATCCTGAGGCCCAGCCCAAGAATCTCCCTGGTGACCGTACTCACTCCTGGCCCTGTGCCTAGACCCTCCTCTCTGGTAGCCCGTGCAGCCCAGTCAGGCCAACACCTGCAAGGGTGACCGTGCCCAGCGCACAGCCACTCATGGGCTCAGGTAAGGGCCTGAGTAAGGGTGACATCAGGACAGAGACGGCAGCTGGGTGTCCCTCCCAGCACATCCTATGTACCGTCGCCAGGCCCTGGTAGATCCCCAGCCCCCAACCCCCCACACCTGGGGGCCCTGCCAAGAGGCCCGGGTGCAGGGTGCGGACAGGTAAGGGCACAGGCAGTACCAGGAAGCATGTCTGAAGAACACTTCCCAAACCCAGGACCCAGCTGCTCCCCTAGTCTGTGCCCGGGGGGAGATCCGAGGGCCCCCCATGAGAATCCCAGGGCCAGACGCCCTCCCACATCCATGTCCTCAGTCCTTAGCCAGGGCCCAAGGTGCCACCCACCTGGTCGTAGTACTTGTTGATATACTTGTAGAGTTCATGAAGAGCCACTCGTGCCCCTAGGTCTCCAGAGTAGTTCTAGGGATGACAGAGAGAGGAGACAGAGATGAGGGGACGGAGATGAGGGATGCCGCCAGCCACCCAGGAAGGCCCAGAACCCAGGGAAGGGCTGGAGGAGCAGGGGCCTGGGAGGCGGAGGAAGGGGTGAGCCCCGCAGCAGGAAGCAGAGCCCCTCTTCGGACCAGGGACCCCAGGTCAGGCATGCTCAGCTGGGCACAGGGTGGGCCGAAGGGCCTCCTTGGTGGAGAAACCCCAGGTCTGCAGTGTCCGCAGGGTCTGGGGTTCCACCGGGGCCCTGCCTCTCTCCCGCTTGGGGCTCCAGCTGATACCCTGGATCATCCCGCAGATGCTCCAGAGGCACCTCAAACAATGGAGGTGATACCACATCAGCTAGCCTGTGGGGCGCTCATGGGGATAAAATAAGATAAAGCACCCCAAGATACACAACACCCCCATATCATAACTGCTATTATTATGGTGGTTGTGACTGTCATTGTTTCAGAAACATTATTTATAAATTTCAGGATTCAAGTCTGGGGCTGCATCAGGAGCAGGTGGGGCACACCTGCACCCCCCCGGGAAGCAGAGCTCTGGAAGGCATCGGCAGGCCGACCAGGCCGCGCAGGGCTGAACCCCAGCAACCTCACTGCCTTGGGGCTGTCGTCCCCAGAACCCCGCAAGGGCTGCAGGCATCCCAGCACCTGGCTGGGGCAGGGGAGGTGGCAGCTGCCAGGACAAGACCCCTGCTGCTTTCTGATGCGATCTTGGGAGCCCTGCACTTTTAAAGTGGCAATCGAAACGTTCTGCTGCGGACCCGAGAACGTCCCTGTGAAGAAGCAGTGTGAATGGGCAGGACCCTTTGTGGCACGAGGCCTGTGCTAAACCCGAGAAGCCGAGGTCGGGGGCCGTACCCGGGACAGCTCCGCCAGGATGGAGTTCATCTCTTGATCACTGGCCGGGATGGTCTGTCTGATGTCTGTGTAATACCTGCCAGAGATCACGAGAACGGCAGCTGCTGGGAAACAGGTCCCCTCCTCACCCCACCAGGGCCGCCCCTGGCCCTCCACTGCAACTACCCACCCCTCTGTCTACCCTTGCCCCCTCCAGGCCCTCCCTCGTACCTTTCCACCATCCGTTTGTAACGGGGGATGTCCCGAGCATAGAGAAGTTTGTTGATGGGGGAGTCCTAGGTGTCGGCAGGCAAGTGGGGGAAGAGGAAGAAGGATGAAGCCCCTGTGAGCGTGACGGACGGTCCCGACTTCCACAGCACTGCCTTAGTTTTAAATGTCTCAAGTCCCAGGAAGGCCGCTCAGTCCCCAGCAACCAGGAGGGCTGGTCACCCTAGCCCATCTCCTGCAAGAATCTCCTCCCTCCTTCCCTACCACTGAGGCCAGACTCCACTTTCGTCCCCTCAGGCTTCTCCCCAGACGACTCGAAGGTCATTTCTCAGCTCAGGGCCTCCACCTGGATCCAGCAGGGAGCCAGCAGGCGGGGCAGGAGGGGGCAGTGCCGCGGGCAGCCCTTGCTGCTTCCCTCGGCTGTCCATGGCCCACGTGAAAATTTTAAAAATCGGAAAACTGACCCAGGAAATTAGATCAACTGCCCAAGCCAACTCACCCCCGAGTGGCTGAGGTGGGGTTTAAAGCAACTCTCTCAAATTACCAGAAGGCTCCCCCTAACTCTCAGCTCGGACACCTCCCCCACTCTCCATCCCATTCCCAGGCCTTCAGTGGTTCCCGTCGTCCCCTCAGGGTAAACCCAGGGTAAACCCGCACCTAGTGGCCCTGGCCTCCTGCCACTCCCACAGGCTGCGCTCGCTCCCATGTCTTAACCCTGTGAATCAGCACACAGCAGCCCCTGCCCTTGCTCGTCCTTCAGAGGCACTGCCGCCTCCCAGGGAGCCCCGGGACAAAGTCGGCCCGGGGGCCTGGACGCAGAGCCTGCCCGAGCCCGCCCCAGCCCTCCGCCTTGACATCCTCAGGACAGCCCGAGCCCTGTGTGCATGTCCAGTCCGGCACAGCCCTGGCCCAGGTTGCCCCGCCCCGCCCCGCCCCGCCCACAGCCTCCGTGTGCCCCCACCCGCTCACCCGGCCCAGCTTGTGGTCGGCCAGGGTGCAGGCGTCCATGAAGGTCTGCGCGATGACTAGAAGCACCGCATCCATGTTATCGGATGTTTGCACGTCGAACACGAACTGCGGGTTTTTTATTATATTGATCCAGAACCTCAGTGGCAGGCTGCGGGCGGGGCAGGCATGGCCGATGAGTGTGGCTGCGGAGGGGAGGCCGAGAGAAGACCCTGCGCACCTGGCCCACCGGTCCCGACCCGCACCTGTTGGTCTTCCAGATGTGGACGGTGTCCTGGTCGGAGATGCCGTGCTGCTGGGCCTGCTCATCCAGCAGGTCAAAGAAGTACTTGATAGCGAGTGGCACGGGGCGGCTGGTGCTGAGGATCACCTGGAACAGGTCGTCCACGAACTTCTGCAGGGTGCCCTGCAGGGGACCGGAAGCACAGCGGATGGCAAGGAGCCCTCAGGCCCCGCCCAGCCTCAGGCTGGGGATGGGGGTAGCCCTGTGGGAGCCCAGCACCACCCCCAAGTTGGGCGCATGGCCGTTGTGCCCTAGCCCAGGCCCCGCCCACCTTCATGGACAGCAGACGGGTCAGGTAGATCTCGGGGATGGCCTTGGCTCGCTCGCGCTCCCCGCTCCGGAGGCTGCCCCTCCTCGGCCGGGGCGGCTCCGGCTCCTCGCTCGGCTTCACCAGGTGCCAAGGCCGGACGCCCCCCTCATCCACGTCCTCCAGCATCGGGGTCCCTATGCCAAGACCCCACCGCTTGGTACCACACCTCATCAGGTGCCCCCTCCTCCGAGCGCCAGGGCCCTCCCTGCCAACTCCCGGGAGTAGGGGCACCGAGGGAGGGCCTCTCTGGGTGGAAGGGAAGTGGACACAAGCCCACCCTGAGGTCCAGAGTTCCTTCCCCATTACTGGGCAAAAGCAAGGGCAGAGGGCTGGGAGGGGGATGGAGGGGGATGGAGGGGGATGAGGGGGATGGGGGGGGATGAGGGGGATGGGGGGGGATGGAGGGGGTTGCTCACTCTCTCCAGGGACATAATCCTGGTTTTCCCGAAGAACATGCTTGGTGAGGCAGGGGACCAGGGCCACAGTTGCTCCATCTGGGACCTGCTGACCACAGCCGGTGACCCCTCCATCAGCCACAACCCCCAAACGCCCCCCTCCAGCTCCCAGCCCTCCCACCTTGTAATGCTGCAGGGTATTCAGTCGTCTCCACAGACCCTGGACCTCGGAAGTCACATCCTCGTCAGAGAGAATGAGATGACCGGCTACCCCAGATCGCCACTCTGCAAGGGCAAGGTTGGGGCGGGGGGGTGGCTTGGTCCAGGGCTTCCAGGACATCCTTTCCGCGGTGGAACCTGTTTCTTCCTCCATGGGGACACGGGCCCCTCCACCAGGGGCAGCCCCACCCAACCTCTCCAAAGCCCAGGAACAGGCGTCCCCACTGGGTGCGAGTTTGTCCATCTACAGCCCAGCTGTGCCCACCCTCACAGCTTCCCATCCTGCAGAGCACATCCAGCATCGGTCCAGCCCGACTCTAGCTCAGGTCCCCCATCCGCCCTCCCCCTCTGCCCTCACCGACATCCAAGGTGCGGGGGTCTGGCCGCTGGGCGAGAGGCACCCCTTTATAAAGCTGGTCCAGCATCTTCTCCTTGGCCTGGGAGATGGTGTCACAGTCCAGGACCTTCACTGGCACGCCCTGGGCCTCTCCCGCCCCCGGCCCCACAGCCAAGAGCGCATTCAAGGTCTGCACAGGACATATGGGAGCAGTCAGGGCTCAGGCCACACATGAGATGACCAAGACCCAAGGACAAGGACAGAGACAACCCATGCAAAAGCCATCACCGGCTCCCTCCTGTGGCCCCAGCACCTCACACAGTGCCCTAGTGACTATCTCTGGGGCAAAAGGCAGAAAAAGTGAGGGAGCCCAAGCTGGGCCCCCAGGCTCCTGGCTCAGCTGGTCAGGCCGAGCCACCCGAGAGAAGTCCCCCCAGCCTAACAGATGACCAGGTGTGGTGAAGCCTGGATGAGATTTTCCCAAAGGAACTCTGGGTGGATCAAGGGGAAAGCAAACCCCGAGGGACACAAAGTGGGGAGGGGGCGGGGTCTGCTGCCAGGGTTCCCGCCAGCCCGAGGGGCACATCACCGCATCCCTGGCAGGACAGCGAGACTGTGGCCATGCAACCACTCAGGCCCTGGCACAGCAAGGGCTCAGGCTGGCCCCGGGCAGGGCCAGCTGCGCCCCAGACCCTGGTTGTGGCCACTCTGACCCAATCCCCATCCTGCGGCCCTGTTCTCAGGTCGGACTGTTAAGCTAGTCTAAGGGTCTCCCCCACAGGTCCAGCTGGCTCTATCCCCAGACACAGGCAGCCACACACAATCACAGGTGCTCACAAACCTCCCCCCCAAAGGCTGACACTCCAGTGCACGCACACTCCCCCTCACCAGGGGGCGGTACTCCACGTCCTCTCTGAGAAGGCGGTTGTCATTCAGGGTGTATTTAGCTTTGCCAGTTACGCTGTCGACCGGCCCCTTATCTACTTGATGCTTAATTCCACGGAAGAGCATGTACAGAGGTTCCCCTACTGCGTCCTGGGGGAGTGATAGGTAGTTAGAGCCCCGGGGCAGGTGACGGGCATGGGGCAGAGGTGTATGGGACATGACCCACGCTGGGGAAGGGGACAGGACACAGGCTGCGCAGGGCTTAAGGTGACTTAGGACACGGTGGGCAGGCGTGCACAAGACGCGTGGGGGTCGGGGGCTATGTGGTTTGGAGCTCCTGTAGGGGAGCCCCATCCACCTCTGCCTCCCTCACCCTGACGAAAGTGTAGAGGCAGATGGACATCCAGTTGGTGAGCAGCTTCTCCACCACGGTCTCTGTCCTGGGATGACAGCAAAGGCAGGGTCAGCAGGTGGGGCCCCAGGGCCCTCTATTCTGCAGACCCCCAGGCCCCAGAGGTCTGGACTCAGCTCTTGGCCCCAGGTGTCCAAGGCCACCTGGCCCCCACTGCTTCCGACACCTGCACAGACCTCCGCAGCATCAGCTTGGGGTTCTTGGCCACATACTGGGCCACCAGGTCACTGAGCAGGGTGCGGAGGATGTCTGTGAAGTACTCGAGCTTGCCGTGCAGCGCCACGGTGAGCAGAGATGCCACGTAGGCGCGGTCCCGAGCCGAGAAGGTGCGCTGGCTCTCCAGGGTGTGGATGAACTGGTATCAGGGAGAGAGGATGGGTGGGAGGGAGGGAGGGAGGGGCTGGTTCAGAAATGCAGGGATGGAGAAGGGGCAGGGCCAGGGCGGGCAGGCCAGGTGGGGCGAGGCTAGGAGGGCTGGCACCTTGGTGAGGAAGAGCTTGCTGTTGAGCAGGTTGGAGAGCTGCCCCAGCCCTTGTTCCACAGTAGGTCGCCTGCTCTCAGGCACACCCAAGTCCCGGTGCAAGGGTGACTCCTGGTGCCCAGGGAAGAAGATCCGCTCGGCATACACCTTATAGTCAAGGAAGGGGATGCCGCTGCCCAGGAGGTCACTGGTGAGATCCGTCATCTCGGTCATAAGGTCTGTTGAGCAGAAGAGGGCAGGCATGGGCGCCCGGCCCATGCGATGGGAGCGGGCCTGGGAACCCGGAGCCCCCGCTCCGCGGCCTCACCGGTGAACTCCTTCTTGCAGCGGTCCCGCACGCTGCTCTCCAGGTTCTCCAGTTGGATCTGGACCTTCTTGTAGTCCCTCAGGGCCTGCTTGCTCTTCCTCCTGCTCAGCACCAAGGTCGGGACGGCAAAGGCTGGAGGAGGCCGGAGCCTCTGCTAGTCCCCTCACCCCCCCAGGCCTGCCTAGGCCGACAGTCTAACCCGGCTATGCCCAGCCAAGCTGAGGTCTAAGCTCAGGATAACTGAAGCCTGTTCCGTCCCAGGCAAGTCACAGAGTGGCCCATGTCCTGTAGAGCCCAGCACAATGTTGCCCAGGGATCAGCACACTATAACCAGGCCAAATACACAGATGACCTGTTTTTGTAAATAAAGATTTATTGGAACACAGCCACACTCGCGTTTGCATAGTGTTTATGGCTGCTTTGGGGATCTAATGGAAGAGTTCAGCAGTTGCGATGGGGACCGCCTGGCCCACGAAAGCTTAAAATACTTGCTCTCTGGCCTGTTACAGGAAGTTTGTTGAGCCCTGGCCTAGTCCGTCCCTTCCCAACCCAGCCACCTGCGGAGGCACCCACCTGTATATGAAGACAATGATGATGACTCCCACGGCCAGGAGAGAGAGGCCCGCCCCCAAGCCCGCCTGGGCTGCCATGGGAAACGCCACGGGGCTCTCGCCGTCATATTGCACGTGGCCCAGGGAGAAGCGCAGGTTGCCCATCTGCACCTGCATGGGGAAGCCACCTGTGAGCAAGGCTTCAGCACGTGCCCGCCACCTGGCCCAGCCCAGGACCTGCCCACAGACCGTGAACTCGGGCAGAGCGTCAGGTGCCTCCTGGAGGGGCAGCGGCTGCTCCACGGGGGGCTCGCAGTACAGGTGGTGCCGGGTTAGTGTCTTCACCACACAGGGGCCATTCCCTATCATGGCCACGACCTCCTCCTTGGACATTGCAAGGTCCAGATTCTCCCCCTGGAACACAAGGTCACTGACGGATCCGTCAGAACTCTTCCCTGAGGGGTTGCGCTGGTGGTCGCTCAGACCGTATCTCCCCAAATATGGGAAGGAGGGTCCCGAGACCCATTCCCAAGGGCAGGGCTGATGGGGCCTCAGCACCTGTCCCCTTCCTGTACATGGGGTGAGGCCTGTGATGTGTTCCAAGCTGCCAACCCCCATCCCAGCCTTTCTCTGCCCTTCCTTGTCTTCCTCAAGTGTTAACTTCTCCAAAGCTTCTGAAGACTATAAACTGTCCCAAGTTCTGCCCAGTCGCCTAAGAAAGTTAGAGGCCCTGTTACGTCTGCTGGCCGTGCCGGGTCAGCGACAGCGGGTTGTCTGTCTATGGCATTTCCGACTGCCCACCTATGGCGCGCATCAGAACACGTGCCACGTGTGTGAGTCAGACTGTCAGGCAGGCGTCAGCCCAGGCACCTGCTGGGTGTCATGCCACCCACCTTCTGCGTGTGCCAAACCATTTACATATTGCCATTCGGTTGCCTGCCAGAGTATGTCAGGACCCAGGCCAGCAGAGCCAGGCCTTGCCAGGCGCGTCAGGCTAGGCACCCCACCGCCAGCGCCCCCAGCCCTCGCTACAGGAGGGATGAGGCGCCAGGTGCACCCACTGGCTCTTGCTCTGCTGTCACGCCCCTCCTCCGTCACACACAGCAATGCTGTCTGTCCAGGCAAGTGCGTGCTCTCGGGCACCGCCATACCCGAGGAGCAGCAGTACCTCCACAGACAGCACGCTCCCGGGCTTGTGCCGGAATGGCATGGTGGGGTCCTCGGGGTTGAGGGGCTGCAGAGTGGGGTCAGCCTCATAGGAGAAAGGTGTGGGGTTCAGCGTGGCGAAGTCAAAGACCAAGCTGTCGAGGATGAACTCCACCCGGACCCCAGGTTCTTCGGGCAGGCCCGGGAGGGCAGGTGTGCGGCACGTGATGAGCTGGGAGGAGTTCACATGGCAGGGCTCCTCAAACTGGGTGGGGGAGGAGCGGGTCAGGGGAGGGGCCTGTAGGAAGGAGACCCACAGAGATGGTGCCCTCCACCCAGGGCTGTCCCCAGGGCGGGGTGTGGGTGAGGTGGGTGACAGCTAGCCCAGCATAGGCAGGGGGTGCCCATGGGTGGCCTACGTGGTGACTGCCACAGGAGGCTCCAGTGGGGCATGCCGTCTCCGGGATCACGTGGCGCCTCTGCCCAAGCCCCTGGCCCGGCCGCAGTGCTCTTGGTGCCACGGTCACTCGGATCCTTGGTGTCTGCACCACATCCAAGTTCTGGCCACGGACTAGGATCTCACGTCCTCCACTGCAACACAGCCCATGAGCCGCTCATGGAGTTGAGATCCCGGCTTTGAAGCACAGCCCAGTCCCAGCTCGGTTAGCTCAGCCCCAACTCGAAGCTGCGCAGGCCCCCTCCCCACCAGCAGCACAGGGGTCACAGCCCCCACATAAAGCCCTACAAACCCTCCCCGGTGCAGGACCTGCCAAGGCCTCCCTGCCCCATGCCATGCAGCTATGCCCTTGGCCCAGCACCTGAGGAAGCTCTTCGTGGGGCTGACAGAGGTGACATTAGGGTCTGATGTGTACTCGAACTCGCCATGTTGAAGCCTCCGCTCAGTGACGCCAAACCACACAGCCACGGGAAGCGTGGCAGGCACGGGATGTGGGCTAGTCTCACACCGAAGCTGCTCCGCTCGCTGCCCCTGTAGCCTGGGAGGGGGAGCAGGAGTGGGAGGCAAGCCAGGCTGCCTGGAGAGGGCACGGGACGGAGGGAAGGACAGTGCCAGGACACAGGACCCACTTAGGCCTCAGCTCACTTCCCTTCAGTGCTGAGGGCCATCCCCATGGGGGACCCAGCAGGGTGCACTCCCACGAAAGCCCATGTTGGGGTGGGGGAGCAGTTCTGGCCACTTTCTGACGGGGCAGACCTGGCCCTCTCCCACTCTGTTCTCCTCAGCATCCCACCATTCCATCTCCTCCCTGGAGCGCGCGGATTTTTGCCGAATGAGGAAGCAGCCCTCACAGGTGACAAGGTTGGTCTCCAACTACTACTCGGATGTCCTCCGGCTGCCCAGTCAGGAGCTTGGAGCCACGCAGGGTGAGGCAGGTGCCACCAGCTCTGGGGCCTCGTGTGGGGAAGATGGAATGCACCTTTGGATCCTGTGGGCAGGGGAACAGGGACAGACAGACAGGCATTAGGCCAGAAGCAGAGAGGCGAGGGAGCCTGAGGCAGACGAAAAGGCCCTGGGGTGGGGAGCCCACGGAGGTGAAACCAGATGGGCTGGGAGGAGCTCCCCGAGGGGGTGGCCCATCGGCAGCTGAAGGGGCTTAACAGTCAGGCACCTGGTAGGCAAAGTCGTGCTCTGAAACGCCACGTCCTCTTCCTGGCACCTCCACTGTCACGGTACCTGCCACCTCCTCCCTGCTGGCCTCAGTGATACACACAAGGCTGTGGGCACAGGACAAGCTGGGGTGCCAGGCCATACCACGGGCCCCTCAGACAGACCAGGCCGCCCCTCCCCACGCCCCACCCACCGCGAGACTGACAGAAGCCCTCTCGCTCTGGAGGGAGCCCCTTATGGCACACAGGAGGCTCTGGCATCTGAGAATTAGAACTCGTGGTTTCAATCATTCAAGTTGAACCTAAGCCCCCTAACAAGGAAGACTTTCTGCGTGTGGCACAAATTTTCAAAGGAGCCCTGTAAGGCCGGCTGCAGGGGCGAGCTGCTGAGCTAACAAGGGGCCTAACTGGCCACCGTCACGTGAGCACCGCGCCCCCTGCAAAGTGGTGGAAATTTGATTTCCTAGTGGAAAAAAAAGTCCCTGAAAGCCTCTAGTCAGGTCTGGCAATAGGCACGAATGGAAAGTGAGCCGTCTAAGAACACGCTGGGTCTTGGCCAGAAAACAGGCGCTTGGGGCAAATTAATTTCCACAATGTGAAGCCTGCAGTGGCTTAACTCCATGACACTGTCACGGTCACTGAGAAAGCAGGGTGTTTTTACTACCCAGCAGGGGCTTCAGCCAGAATCTATTATAATCACATTATAAATCACGTTAGTCTTGTGGTTCTAGAATCATTAACAGTCTAGACTGTCACCTAAAGTTCTGTCCTGACACACGTAGGGGGAAAACTACATGTTCCGGCAAAGTCTCGTTTGAAACACCGGCTTCCTGGCCCCGGCACGGCCCACACACCCAGCCCTCCACGGCCAAGTCTGAGGGCCCGCTCTGCGGTGGCCTGGGGCAGGCTCTGCTGATCGGCTGGGTTTAGGGTTAGGCGACTGTGGCTGTCTCCTGGGGGCTGTCCCACGCATGCACTTCTGGGACCTTGCAGCCACCAGCCAGGTTACTGTGAGCCAGAAACTCTGTAAGCATGCCTGGGAAGGCCCCTGACACCCAGTAGGTGGGCCACAGGTCTGCCCTCTGGGGGAAGCCCACCCAGGACAGCGCCTGGGGGAGAAGGGTCAGTTGGTGAGAAGGCCAGCCCCTGAGCACAGCTGTCCGGCATCTAAAGCCCCTGCTACTGTAACTACATCCATGGTCACTCCAAAACCCGGGTGAGAATATCTAGGCAAAGCCAGGGAGCAGAGCCACCTGTCAGCTCTGGGCAATGGCTGAGCCCCAGGCCCACCAGGAACGACTCCCCTCCCCAACCAGAGCCCAAGGCAGGAAGCTGCAGGTCTGTGCCTGACGGTGACCTCAGCGCTGAGGCCTTATGACCAGAATCAAGGACAGAGGGGCAGGGGAGGGCAGATGAGTCGTGGGTGGGCGGCCCTGAGCGGGAAGGCCAGCTGCAGAGTCCACAGGATACGCCCTGCTCCTGGTGGTCCAGCCAGCTCACCTGCTGGAGACCTCGTACTCCTGAGCGTCTACCACACAGGGCACTCCGGCCACCCTGACCGTGTCCTGCACGTCCTGCACATGCTGGCCCAGGTTTGAGCCCCTGATGGTGACACGGGTGCCTCCGTCTACAGGCCCAGTCAGTGGCTCCACCTGTTCCAGGACAAGGGCTGCTCACCTCCACCCACCCGCCAGCCCCTGACAGCGTGGAGAGACAGGCCCAGCCTCCCCCCAACTTGGGCCCCGGACCCACAGCAGCCCACCCTCCCTCCAAGGGTGGTAGTGAGGTAGGGACGCGCCCGCGTTTCAACACACCGAGTGGATGAGGGGGGCAGGGCACTGGGTGGCCACAGCCTCGGCGTCGCCGCAGGCTTCCTGGGCCGCGCAGTGCGAACGCGCTCCCTTGCACCACACGCAGCCATACTGGGGCATGGCAGTTTGGCAGCGGCTGCAGTCCCCGTGTCCCACGGAACAGTCATACAGCACCACTGGGTGTGGCAGAGACGAATGAGAGAGGCAGGCCTGGAAGAGCCCTGCCGCCCCCCGCCAGCCCCAGCAGCCCCGGCAGCTCACCGTGCAGCCCATCGGCACTGTCCACACGCAGGCGGCCGGCCCGGCGTAGAAAAAGCCCCACGCGGAGCTCTGGCTGCAGAGTCTCATAGCTGAGCTGGAGAGATGGGAGTGGGTCAGAGTTGGGGGCAGGGGCAGGCAGCAGCCTGGGGAAGCGGGGCGTCAGCAAAGGACTGAAATGACTCATGGTGAGAACACAAAGACCGGGTCAGACTTGGGGTGCAGGAACCCATGGTACTACAGGGTCAGAGATCAGAGGTACAAAGACCCCCCGCCAGGGACATAGGGCCAGAGGCAGAACTGGAGTGTAGGGACCCAGTAGGGCCACTGGGTGAGCGGTCAGAGCTAAGATACAGGGGCCCCATGGGACTTGGGATCAGCGGTCAGAGATGGGGTACCAAGACTGCCTCAGGGTCACGGGCTCAGAGCTAGCTGCGGCTGGGACGAGTACAGTGCAGCCAGCTGGGGTCAGGAGCCAGGCTATAGCCAAGGGCTCCCCTGCCCACCCAGGCACTCGAGACCTGCACCTGGAGCTGCTGGCATGTGACATGGCACCGGGTACCCGGAGGAGGCTCACACTCGACTTGGGCTGCAACTGCCACCTCGCGGCCCTCCAGCTCCATCACACACTCATGGTCTCCTGGGCTGTCCTGAGGGCAGAGGACATGGCTATGGGGGCAGCTTCAGGAGCTGTGCCTGGTGAGCCCCACAGGGACCCCAGCTCAGCCCATGGGTTGGGTCTGAGGCCGGAGGCCGTGCCCTCTTCCCACTCCCTAGGGCTCGTATATAGTCTGCCAACAGCCAAGGAGGCCATAATGACACCCACAAGCTGGACCCGCTCACCTGGAAGAGGCGTAGGTTCCGGCCCAGCAGCCGCACTTTTCGCTCCACGTGGACCGGTATCAGCGTGGAGCCCTGAACGCTCTCCACACAAGGGCAGGAGCTGGTCCCGCCGTTCACCTCTCCCTGCCGGTGCCAAGAGCACGGCAGGCTGTGGACCTTGCCCTGCCACCTCGGTCCCTTCCTACGCAGAGCCCCAGCGCCCAGGCCGGTGCGGGGTGCAGCGCCTGCCCCGCCCCTACGCCCCCGCCCATGCAGGACCACCAGGCGGGCAAGGAGCTGCACCTGCCCCAGTGCCCTCCCGAGGCCCCCTTCCCGGGCCGGGCCTCACCAGCTCCCAGAGCCCGGGGGTGTCGTACTGGTAGTCGAGGCTGGACAGGAGAATGAGGGGGGCCGGAGGGCCCTCGTGCTCGGCCGAGTCTCCATCACCTGAGAGGAGGGTGGAAGTGGAGAAGGCGGGCGTGTCACCCCCTGTCCACTCGTCCGCCTCGGGCAGCTCGCCGCCTTCTTTCATGAGCCAGTCCAGAGCGGGCTTCTCGGAGCCAGCGGCCCCTGGGAAAGTAGTGGCGGGAGCGGTGCTGGGGGGCTGGTCCCGGGGTACCGCAGTTGGGGAGGCCTCGGGGCCAGGGTCTGCAGGGGCAGGGGGCAGTGCCACTGCATCTGAGGGTGATGGGTGGGAGGCCAAGAGGTCCTCAGGTGTGGCCGTGGGTTCGAGGTCAGTGAGAGCAGGGACAGTGGTTCCAGGTCTGTCCGGGGGGTTGGGAGGGAGGGGCTCCTCGTGGAGGAGTGACTCTGTGGAGGCTGAGGCAGGCGAGGCAGGTGAGGCAGGTGAGGCAGGTGAGGCAGGTGTGGGGCTGGGACCTGCCCACGGCCCCCAGGGGCTGAGCAGGGAAGGCCTAGCCTCAGGCAGGGTTTCTGAAGCTGCGGCTGAGGAGGGAGCCCCAGGCTCCACGGGAAGGGTGTCAGAAGTAGGGGTGACCATGGCCTCGGGGGCAGCAGGTGGGAAGGGGGTGGGTGCATCTCTTGCAGGAGGGGCTGGGGAAAGAAGCAGGCTCTGAGGGGAGGCAGAGAAAGACAGGAGGGGCCGCTCAGCAGGCAGGCGCGGGAGCAGGCAGCAGGCAGGCAAAGGATGTGTTAAGAGGAAAGGAGACCAGGGAAAAGAGAAACAAAAACAGCCCATTAATTCTCCAAAGGAGAAAAGCGAGGGCAGGCTCTGGGGCGTCTGTGCTGAGGTGGGGCACGGGGCCCAGACCTCCCTGCCTCTCAGCTACCAACGTCCTCTCCTGAATGGCAGACGCCTTCTCCACGAATGGTCACGCACAGCAGCTCGGGCGCGCGCGACAGAGCCTCGGGTGGGCAGGCAGGCACACAGACCCCGGGCCGTCAGAAGAACTCTTACCAGGGGACCCCATACCCCAGCCCTTGCGGCCCGGCCCGGAGTCACGCTCACCTGTTGGCTGACCACCACGGGCCCGGCATCACATGAGGCCTTGTGCGTGCACAGGTGTTGCCAGACGCACCAGTTACACCCCCAGCGGCTGCTCACGCAGGCCTGGCACCTGCACAGAGCACAGCCATGGGGCAGGGGTCACCGTGGGGCAGCCCCGAGCATGGGGGGTCAGGGCGAGGGACTCACTGTGCAGACTGGTGGAGGTCAGTGACGGCCACACAGTCATAGAAGGAGAGCACAGCTTCAGCAATCATGATGGCGCCAAACCGGAGCTCGACGCTCACAGAAACATGGTCTGCAAAGGGGGAGAGGGGGCCAGGGCTGAGGAGTGGGGAGAGGTATTCAGACCCCAAGCCAATGTCCTGAGACCACAGAGTGGGGAAGGGCACCCAGGGTTGGGGGACATAGTCCACAGGGCACAAAACGGGGACTTTAGGGCCTTGGGGACTAGTGGGGAAACTCCGTGAAAGGC
Source organism: Mormoops blainvillei (assembly GCA_004026545.1). NCBI lineage: Eukaryota > Metazoa > Chordata > Mammalia > Chiroptera > Mormoopidae > Mormoops > Mormoops blainvillei. The sequence continues at coordinate 37,434 of PVJD01005834.1, read as the reverse complement.
TTGAACTCACACCTCACCCAGACCACATCCCTGGGAGAAAGGTGGGAGGCAGGCAGGGCTCCCAGGCCCCGGGGCTGGCCCCTTGTCTCACCCACCGGCTCCTCTCGGCAGCTCTGGGGCCTCACTAGGGTCTGGGGAGGGGCACGTCACACCAGAACTGGTCAACAGGGCAGGACTCTGGTAGTCCCCAAAGTGGCAGGAATATGACTCCCCCGGCCACAGGGGTGGCAGGTCAGGTATCGACAGGAAAACCTGCCAAGAGAGTCCAGGACACACCGCTGGAGCCACTGGGCAGCAGATCAAGGCTCGCACTTAAGGGGCACCCAAGGTGGGCAGGCACCAGCGGCCATCAGCCCCCACGCCCTCACGAACACCCTCAGGCCCCATTAGCAACAGAGAGAAAGCCAGGCCCCAAGAGAAGTGACTTGTGCGAGGCCGTGTGGTATCTGGTACATCTGACACCAAAATCCGAGGTGTCGACCCACTGCCAGAGCCTCCCCACCAGGGTCCCGCCTGCGCTGGGCACTCACCTCCCTCCTCTCTTGTCGGCTGATGTTGGCAGGATTCACGGCAACCACCTGCGGACAGCCCGGCTCAGGCCGGAAGCCCCACAGCCATCTCTCCGGGCCCCGGCCCCGCGAGCACTCAGAACGGCGACTGCACCTGGGCGAGAATGACCAGGGTCCCCCCGTGACCCTCGCGGGGCCGCTAGGAGTTCGTGGGGCAGGAACACCTACAGTCCTGGGGACTGGGACAATGCCCTCCGCTGGGCCATGACACCAGGCTGGGGGTGCCCGCAAGGCAATGACACGCAGGGTGGAGGAAACAGTGGGGGACTGGGGCATCCAGAGGTCAGGGGTTCAGAGTCAAGGGCCAAGGACCAGGAATCCTGGACAGGGCAACTACGCAGGAGCACTGAGGGCACGAGGCTGGGGTTAGGGCCGGGGTTGGCGCTGACCTGCCAAGGAGCACACACCACCCACAGTACGGGTCCCTGTGAGCAAGACAAGATGCACAGTCCAGGTGCTGAGCACAGGAGGCCACAGGAACCTTGAGAAGCTGTGACAGCAAAGGGGACTTGAGGCCAGCAATCCAAATACTAGTGGCTCCCCCACGTATGGGTCCCTGGCCCAGCCCAAGGCCCCTCCCAGCAGCTGGGCCCCAGCTCTCGCCTGGCACTCACTGTGCTCTGGGTCATGACATACAGGTGCTCGAAGGTCCCGTCAAAGATGAGGTCTCTGCTCACTGCAGACCCCTGCTGGATGCTCTGGGTGTAGTATGAGTGGCCATCACTTCCCGGGCCCAAGTACACCTGAGATCAGAATCCACAAGGTCTGGGACCCAAGTCCATGGCCGCAGGCCCAAGGTTCTCCCTCTTCCCACAGTGAAGTAATTTATGGGCAGATTTCCTCCCTGGCAGAACAGGTCGCACCACCCAGCCCTGGGGCCAGAAGCGGGGATCAGGAGGGGTGGGGATCAGCTAACACCACCCAGCCCAAGGAACAGGGCCACAGGTCATCTCTCCCAGCCTGGGGTCGGGGCATGCCATGATCCCGTATCCCAGGCTGGGTCCCCAGAAACTTGAAACCTGTCTCCTCCAGACCTTGGGGCACGGTCCGGTACTTCCCGTGGACTCACCCTGTGCAGCTGCCCTTGACTGTCACCCAGGAAAGCAATAGTGTGTCCATCCTCCATGGTGACCGCTACAGCTGTTAGCTGAACCCCTGGCCACTCTAGAACGGGCGTGGCTTCCAGGGGGACACGGCTGGCCATGGGGCTGGGTGTGTGGTCTGAGCCACAGGGATAGGCATCCAGGGTGTCCTGCAGGTGGCGGGGAGCACCAGTAAGGCCCTCCCTGGATAACCTCCCTGCCCCATCCGCCCGGACAACCCCCCGCCTTCCCCAGGCTCTCTGCCAGTTCTCCCTGAACAATTGTCTTCTCTGCTGGGCCTCCTGGGACAATCTCGTCCCTGCCCCAGCCTCCCTGACAACATCTCCCACAGCTGCATCCTCAGCCTGGCCTGGGAGCTGCCTCCTCCAGTGATGCACAAGCTCGGGCTTCTCCCAGCCCACTTCTCTAAAGCCTCTTGCAGCCTGCACCCTCAGCTCCAAGTCCACACCCCTGCGCCCTGACACCTCTCAATGACTCAGTCGTCCTCATTCTGCCCCCCACCCCCCATGCAGTTTCTTCCCTTCTTTAAGCCGTCCTGACGCCAGAGCCAAACAAGCCTCAGCCTCACCTGCCCTCTTGCTCGAAAACCTACAGCAGATCCCACTCCCCCTGCCCCCATTCCAGGGGGCTGTCCCATACCCCAAACACCCTCTCAACCCACCTACACAAGCACCACCCCTTCAGAGCCCAGTCCAGGCCCCCCACCCCAGCTCTGTCCCCGTGAATGCCATGCTTACTGAAGGTGTCCCTCCATCACTCAGACTCAGGGGAAATCACATCCATAACATCCGCTGACCTGCTCAGCCCCCACGCCACCACTAGCTTCCCCCAGACTCCTGGGCAGCTGCTGGGCAGTGAACGCCTGGCCAGTGGCCTCAGGGACGGGTAAGTGCCGGGACTCACCACAGGCAGCTGTGCACAGTCGGAGTTGACGTCATACTCGATGTAGGCCACCTTGTCCCCATCCTCACTGCGGCCCTCCCGAGTGTAGCAGGCATCGCGCGTGAGGTTAGCAAGGTGGTCCACCTCGTCCAGGCGAAAGGCACAGAGGGCAGAGGCCCCAGACACCCCGGCAGCTGCCGACGGGGGCCGGCCCACGGTGGGGGGAGCAGCCAAAGAGAAGGCTACAAAGAGCACCTCCCCGTGGGCCACCTCCCTGGACGTGGCCACGGCAGCGGCCTGGATCAGGCCATAGTTGCCACCCTGGCAGGCCAGGGGCAACTCCACGTAGGAGTAATAGTGCTGGTCCCGGAGGCACACGCGGGACACATAGGCGCGAAAGGCTCTGGACTGAGCCTGCAGGTCCCTCCGCAGGAACAGGAAGTAGGCGCTGTCCCCGTGCGCAAAGGCGCTTACAAAGTGGTGGCTGTACTCAGAGAGGCGGCCCACAGCCAGCTTGGCCGTCTCCTCATAAGAGAAGACAGCCTGGGGGTCCAGGGGCCGCAAGGCTCGGGTTGTGATGGGAGGGATACCACCCCCCACACCCCTGCTGGTGTAGCCCCGCCCCACGAAGAGGAGGGGCTCCCCAGCCAAGCCCTGGGCCACCAGTCCCACAGTGCTGACCTCAGGGTCATTGGCGGCCACATACTGGGTGTCCCCAGGCCGCTCTGGCCGCAGCAGCAGCTGCTTGAGCTGCCCTAGGCCCCGCTGCTCACAGACCCCCTGGTGCACGCTCCCACACACCACCAGGGCCCCTGGGCTCACCAGGAGCAGCTGGTTCAGGTTGTTGGTGAGCTGGGCCTGAGGGCACTCATCCTGCACCACAGGTGGCAGGCAGTCCCTGCTATCTAGCACAGGGCCAGTGGGCACAGTGGCCTCCAGCTGTAGCTCCGGGCTCAGCTGGAACAGGAAGTTAGTGGCCCCTAGGTAGATGGTGCCGGAGGTGGGGTCCCGCGCCAGGTGCTGCAGATGTGTGCCATTGGGAGTGAAAGCAGCCGGTGGAGGTGGGTGGAGGGTGAGGACCCACCCGGCCCAGAGCACCTGGAGAAGAGCTGGGCCAAGGGCAGGCATGGTCACCTGGCAGGGAGAGAGGTGGGGAAGAGGTCACATGGCCACCTGAGCACCATGGGGTTACAGGTGAGCAATATGGCTACATCACTGCCGAGATGCCCCTCCTAACCCGGGGCGGGGGTGGGGAGTGAGCAGAGGCACTGTGGTCCAGGATAACCCTAGGACCGCATCCTAGCAAGGGGTCAGGAGATCTTTCCTGGAAACTTCAAAGCTGCCTATCCTCTGCAACACTATTCTCTCAGCTGAACTTGACCCTACCCTGTCCTCACCCTGCACTGCCCTGTGTCACCCACCACAAGGTCTGAGAGTGAAGGACTGCAGGGACAGAGCTATGGGAAACATCCCGCCCCCAGGGACCAGGGCCTGGAAGGGGCAGGAGAAAGGAGGCCACGGGAAGGAGCCCAGAGCCCAGAGCCTGGAGGAGAGGCGGCCCCTCCTCACAGATGTCCGCTTCCTGGGCAGAAGGAGGAGGGAGGGCAGGGACCCCTGGGCCGCTCACAGGTACGGGCAGGGCAAGATTTGGAGGATGGGCATTTCAGGCAAGAATCCACAGGGCAATAAGCACAGAACCGAAGAGCCAGGGAGAAGAGGGAGGTTCCGGCCACCAGGGAGGGGGCCTTAAAGACTGGATCCCACCCTGGAGAGCCCCCAGGAGAAGTGGGCGTCCCCCTTCTCCCAGGTGCCTAGGTGTAAGGTCAGGCTCACCTGGCAGGGCCGGCTGGGTCAGGAGATGACAGCATGACCTGTGCGGGCGTCACCTAGCCAGGGAGAGAGCAGAGCGTGAAGCCGGGGGCTGGGCTGTGGGCACACGGGGGCAGCGCAGAGGTGCCCCCTTCTCCCCGCCCAGTCTGCCAGTGGAACCGGGCCCAGCCTGGCCCTCGGCCACCAGCACATTCCACAGGGGACGCCTCCTCAGAGCCCGCACAGGGAGGGGGCGGGTGGGAGGACCAGGCACCCTCAGGGCCTGGGAAAGGGCAGCTAGGAAGGAGCCCCCGGGCTGGCAGCGCTCAGTTAGGCCCCCAGCATGGCCCTACCCCGCCTGCAGCCCCTTCTTGTCCCTTCTCAGCACTGTCCCCTCCGCGCCCTCCGCTCAAACTCCACCCTGTCAAGGCACCCAGGCACACACCTCCACACCAGCCAGGGGCTATCCTAGCCCAGACTGCCACGAGCACATCAACAGACACAGGCTTGCACACACCAAGGAGCACTCGTACCACCCAGATGCTTGCACACACACACAGATGCACGCAAGTGCGACCTGTACACACAGGACACACCACCTGTACTTAGACACCTGCACAGGCACATCCACATCCACACAGAGACAACCTCCTTACACACTGAAACACACATCACACAAACATGCGCTTCACACGGGCACGTCACACTCACATACCAAAGACATACAACATTCGGACACCCACATACAGACTCACGCACGCTTCCCTGGTTCGGGCCCGAAGGTCTAGAGGGCTGTGGGAGCCAGGCCATCTCTTGCTATTTCCTCTCCAGAGGGTCAAAGGAGACCCAGGGCCCGGGGTAGGGAAGGGGGATGTCCTAGGGTAAGTCACCACGGCCAGCTATGCCCCAGCCCCAGGAGTCCCCCAGGCCCTTCCTCACAGGCCCCCAGCTAAGGCCTGCTGGGACCAGGAAACCATGGCAACACCATCTTCCCCAGGCCTGGTGGTCCTAAGCCAGCCGCGCCAAGGTCGGTGAAGTGCTGGGGCAGGCTGTACATCCCAGGCCATGAGACACTTGTCCTACTTGCCTGTGCCCAGGCCACGTTGCTCAGCCCCTCCTACCACCCAGCAGCCAGTCTGCCGGTGGAAGAGCCTCCCTTGGCCAGGTCAGCTCCTCCCAGCCAAGGGCACCGCGGGGTATCCCCGAGGCTGCCCCAGGGTGAGCGGGGCTGGGCCAAAGGCTCAGGGGAGGGTCCGGCAGCTTGGTGGGAGCCGTGGCCACTGCCCGGCTGGGCACTGCTCCCGAAATAGCTTGGGGGTTTCCATTTTTAGTGTGCAGAGAACAGGGCAGCTCTATGGGAGCAGGAACAAGGACGCCTCTGTTTGCCACCCGAGGGGGCGGGGGGAGGGGGCGGCAAGGAGAGTCGTGAACCCGGCCAGAAGCCCAGGACTGTGGCAAAGCCAGGCTACCCAGGAGCCCCCCCACCTTGTTTCCAAGGGGTAAGGGAAGAAAGTTTCTTCCTCCGGGAAAACAGGGTGTGCCTGAGGGTGGGCAGAGGCCGCCTCCTGTGCTTGGTTGCCGCCCTCTCCCCTCCCGCTCTGGGATGTGCCTGGGGCAGAGGGTCCGCAGTGAGACCAGCATTCGCTCCTCTATCCGCTTACAAACATTTGCTCAGAGCCTTTTCTGTGCCAAGGTTCTCTAACCCTCAAGGGGCAGCAACCAAGACACTCCCCAGATGTAAAACCACAGCTGGGTGGCCCAGAGGAAGCAGATGGGCGGGATCAGAGCCGCTCCTCAGGGGTCAGGCCTCTTAAGTCACCACAACAGCCTGGAGGACCCCTCGCCCATCCCTACTTACCACAGGAAGGGGAGGAGGAAAAGGACAGTGACAATTTCTCCACCTCGCTGAGCACTCCTATTTCACTTAACCTCTGCCACCGGCCACAGAGCAGCCCACAGCTCCTCACCAATCCTGCTTCACAGGATCTTCGAGCAGAATTGAAGCACGTCCCTCCCCCTGGAGTCTCTGGGGCACCCTAGGGCCTGGGATGAAGATGGAGCCCCTCCAGCCCCCACCCTCTCCCATCACATGCCAGTGCTCTCCCACACATGCTCCTCGTGCCTGGTGCCTGAACTGCAGGCTGTTTTGCTCCTCCCTGACATCACACAGGCTCTTCCCACTGCCTGGAATGCCCACTCCCCCTTTGGCCCAGTAACTCAACTCCCAGCCAGCACCCCCCAGGGGTGCCTTCCCTGTTCACCCGAGCTGCTGAGCCCTCTCCATGTGGTGGGTGTACAGCACTGCCTTGGGCCGAACAGGGCAACAGGGCTGCTCTATTAAAGGTGACAGGGTGTATCCTGGCATTAGTGGCACCAACCAAGGCCACTTTCCTCCCTGTTCCACCCACTTTAGACTTAAAGCTCCTTGAAGGCAGCGAGTGTGGCTTTTGACCCAAGAGGCCCCAGCGACTGGGACAGGGCAGATTAACACAAAGCAGATGCTCCTTGTAAGAACCTCCCTTTCCTAGCCAAGGAAACCCAGCCTGTAGAAACGATATGAGGCTCTCTGAGCTACTTGGCCTCTCAAAGAACAGGGTGTGAGAAGCACTTTTATTAATGAGCAGGCCAGGGCCGACTGAAAAGGAGGGTTTGGAGCCAGACCTCGGGTCCCCAAGCTGCACAGCCAGGATCTCCTGCCCACTCCACAGATCTCAGGCCCTGGCCAGGCTCACAGCCAAAGCCTCACTCTGCCTGTGCCCGGGCCTGTCCTGGAGTCTTTTCCGGCCCACCTTTCTCTGTACCTCTGCGGCAGGGCCCGAGCTGCCTGCTCTCTCCCTGTGAAGAGCACGGCCCTCGTGGGCCATTCTGGGATGTCCTCACCAACCAAAGGGGCTCGCAAACTGTGCCCTTTCACATGTGGAGATGGGTCATACCCAACCCTCATCTGCTGACTCCTGGAAATTACTGGGAAACTGGACTTTCCTTTTCCTCACTCCGCCGCTCGCAGGGCCGGCCGAGAAGAGTTACTCATTGACAGGGCTGTAGTGCACACTGCTCGCCCTGTTATCTGTGCGTTGACAGGGGGTGGGAGGACCCACCATTTATTCACCGGGCCCCCGCGAGAACTCAAGAACAGGAGGTTTAGTCCGCAATTGTCGGCTGCACCGAACGCAGCCTGAAGGGCTGTTACTACGAGCGGGGAAGCCTCGACCTCCCCATCAGCTCTCCCCGGGCCCTCGGCCCTCCGCCCTGCGCTCCCCGGCCGCGGGCAAGGACCCTACCAGTGGTCTTGGCAGGGCGGGGAAGGGGCCGGCCGGTTCCGGCTGAGGCATCCGCGGCGAGGAGGGGGCGCGGAGGAGCAGCTCCACCTCCTCTGTCTCCCAATCGCGTTACAGGCGCAGCCGCCAGAGTTTCCATTTACGCGGAGAAGTGTGGTCCCAACTCTCAGGACCGAAGCCGCCCACCACTCACCGGGCTCCCCCTGCCCCGCGGGATCCAAGCCTGAGGCCCTTCCCCCGGGGGCCGCGCCGCGGCGCCGGGTCCCCACCATCCCGGCCCCCGGCCCCTCACTCACCACCCGGCCGGGCCCGCGGGACGAGCGCGGCGAGGCGGACGCCGGCCGCGCGGGGCTCGGGATCTGCGCGCGGCGACCTCACTGCCCCCCTTCGCCCCCCGGAGGTGGGTCTGGCGGAGCCGCAGCTGTTACCCGGAGACCGGAGGGCGGAAAACTGCGGCCGCTGCCCGCCCCTCCCGCCGCGGCGCTGCCACCGCCGGGAACAAAGGAGACAAAGCCCGTCGGCCCGGCCGGCTCCGCTGCTTCCCCCGCGCCCGCCGGGCCGCCCTCCCCCCGCCCGCCGCCCAGGCCAGGCCGGAAGCCGCCGGGAGAGCCGCGCGCGCTCGGAGCTGCCTGGGACCCCCCGCGGGCTCCGCACTTGCCGAGGGCGAGGGACTCGACCCCTCCCATGTGGGGAGGGACAGGCTGCAACCCGGAGGTAGCCAGGGCAACGCGGATCGGAGTGGGGTGAGAGACAAAGTGAGGCTCCGCTTGCAGGCCGCCCCACCCCGCCCCGCCCCCCTCGGGCCTCACCTGCGCGCCGCGAGGAACCGGAATTAGGAGCCCTCCCGAGATGGGAGGGGCGGGGGACGCGCGAGGCACCCCCAGCTGTGGTGGTACCTTGAGCGCCCCGGCCTCTTCCTGCCCGCCAGGGTCGGATGGGACCCGCGCCCCTCACCTGCTCCGCCAGTTCGCTAACCACCCCCTCCGCCCTGCAAAGTCCCGAGCTTCCTCTTTACCCTCCCAATACCTGGCTCCTGTGGTCGGCCTCCTTAACTTTGTTTACCTGAGTTCCTAGGCGCCTGGTTTCTCCTACCGCGCCCGGTCCTGCCCACCAACCCTACTCCCAGGACTCCCAAACAGGCAACCCCTCCTTCCGGCCCCCACCTCCGGCTGTGCGGGAAGAGCGCAGGCATTAGGGCTGGGGCTGGGTTTGCGCCATCACTAAGCCAAGTAACCTGACCCCCGCCGCCCCCAACCACACACCCGCCTATTTGCTCACGGGCAAGTGGAGGTGATACCACACCTAGCCCCACTGTTGAAGGAGGGCGCAGCCGACTACAAAAAGTACACGAGCAAGGGCGCATTTCCTTCCTTTTTTCCCAGGCCTGTACCTGGACCCACCCAAGCTGAGAAGCCTTGGGCAAGTGTAAACTCCCTTACTAGCGAATACCTGGGCCGTCCAAGGAGGAACTGCTGGGCAGAAGGGTTCGCTCCAGAGGCCCATTTGTGCCCCCTGCTGGGCCCTTCTCACCCTGGCCAGCCCATTGCAAACCCCAGCTGGGATCTGGCCCATCCTATTACCTATTAGGACTTTGGAGGATTTTGGCTAGCAGGCAAAATTTATCACACATACACACCACCCTGGAAGCCCCGGGAGGCTCCACAAGCTAGGGGGAGCCTCAACCAGAACCACCCACACTGGCTACCATCCGAAGAGCTACCACCACCAGCACCTTCTTCCTACCTGCCACACCCCAGCCCCCCTTTAAGGGTCTGCCTTTAGCCCTGGCTGCTGTGGCTCAGTTGGATGGGCTTAGTCCTACAAACCGAAAGGTCATAGGTTCAATTCCCGGACAGGGCACATGCCTGGGTTGCGTGTCTGCTCCCCAGTCAGGGCATGTGCAGGAGGCAACCAACCGATCAATGTTTCTCCCTCTCCCTCACATCGACGTTTCTCTTTCTCCCTCCCCCTCTCCCTAGAGTCAATAAAATAGACAAAAACAAGTTGTTTTTAACAGTCTGCCTTTACTCTCATCTACCCAACTCCACCATTAAATTCTCCCTTCCCAAGGCCTCAGGTCACTCCCCTTCCCCCACCTCTTCCCAGCCACCGATCTGTGCCAGCATGGTACCCGCTCCCCAGTGCCCTCATCCCTGGCCTCCGACGCCAGAGACCCTAGGTGCCTGCCCAGCTGGCACCCCAGCTCCTCCACCTCATTGTCTTCGTTTGTGCTCCACACTCCCCCACAGCCATCACCACCTCAGCCAGGTCAGTGTGTCCCAAGTCCGTCTCCTAATGTGCTTTTCCTGCCGGTGCAGCTTGTGGGGAGACCCTTCCATGTGCCTGCAATCCTCTCCCCACTCAACCCATTCACTCAAGTACACACCTGTCAGGACCTACCTCACCCCGAGGTGGACCTGGGACTTCTAAAACCCACGGTAGCCCTCATCTATACCCAGATACGGCACCTCCTACCCCATCACGAGGGTGGACCTTGCCAGTGCAGAGGTCATGTCATCCCATGCCATCCTGGGGAGTCATTATGAAGAAAACATTGCCAGGGACAAAAGTGACCAAATGACCAAGGGGCCAGGTGCTCAGAGGTTTAAAGCACCCGTGGGGCCACTTGGGCCATGCTCAGTTTCCAGGCCTGAGCACAGGCTTCAAGAAGGAAGGGCACTTATGGGAAACACTTCTGGCTCCACAGTCATCTGCTTGGCAAGCTCCCAGAAAGTCCCTACCCGCAGACCCCGGGTACCACCCCGGTGTGCTCGGAGCTTCCCCAGGCCCGCAAGTCCTCCAGCACTCCCTGGGGAGTCCAGAGTGCCTCCCCACTGCTCTTGTTTACCCAAGGACATACAAGGCCACCCGTGGCCATTTAGTCCAGGAAGTCAAAGGTTGCCCTTCTCCCCTGAAAAGGAACAGGTCAGAGGTCCTCAGGGAAGTCCACCTCCGTGTCTCCCACGGCACCTCCCACCTCTGGGAGGCCGTCCCTGTTGCTGTCTCTCTGCTCTTACTGCTGGTGGGCTGAGCTCTGCCCATGCCTGTAGAGGCCATCCCTGGGCCGTGTGTGGTAGGACACCCAGCCCTAGCAGCACACCAGGGCTGCCCAGAGCACTCTGCACCAGGGACCCAGATTGGCCACCAATCCCTGTAATTATGTTCCCCGCGATGTTTATCAACGCTTCCCCCAATCCCTCTTCTCTGCTCTCCTGATGATCCCTCCTCCATTAGAACCACTAGGTGCTCCCTACCTTGGCAGAGAAAGTGATCCAGAGAGGGGCAGTCACTATGGTCATCAATCGGTGGGCGGCAGGCTAGGTTCCACCCCCTGGAATGCCCAGGCCACCTGACACAGGAGGGTCGGGGCAGCGGAAGGCAGGCCGGGAAACCCAAAATGAAAATCCAGACTTCACCCTGGCTGGTGTGGCTTAGTGAATTGAGTGGTGGCCTGCGAACCAAAGGGTCCATGTGTGGTTGCCTCTTGCACGCCCCCTACTGGGGACCCGGCCCACAACCCAGGCATGTGCCCTGACTGGTTCCCCCGACATGCCTGGGTTGTGGGCTGGGTCCCCAGTAGGGGGCGTGCAAGAGGCAACCACACATGGATGTTTCTCTCCCTCCCTTCTCCTCTAAAAATAAATAAAATCTTTAAAGAGAAAAACAAAATCCAGACCTCCAGCGTAAATATATCCAAAGCAGTCCTGAACTAAGGACAAGACTAAGAGGTGGGAGAGGAGCTACAGGGGGCAATTACCGTAATTCTAGACCAAACCCTCTTGAGTCTCAAATCTCAATTTTCAACAGATAAAACTCAGTCTGATACAAATTACTTTAAATAACACAAATTGAAAGACATTTTCCTTTTTTAAAAGATTTTATTTATTTTTAGAGAGAGGGGAAGGGAGGGAGATAGAGAGGGAGAGAAACACCAATGTGTGGTTGCCTCTCGCATGCCCCACCAGGGGCCTGGCCTGCAACCCAGGCACGTGCCCTGACTGGGAATCAAACCGGTGACCCTTTGGTCTGCAGGCTGGTGCTCAATCCACTGAGCTACACCAGCCAGGGCTGAAAGACATTTCAATTAGACATTAGCACAAAATTTTCATAATTAATATACATGAGCATTGCCTAAAAAGCCAAGTGTGTCCGCTGGTGAGCCACACGGACTGTGCTCAGACCCAGGCTGAGGCCGCGTGTGTCCCCAAAGGCTCACTTCGCAGCTGAGATTCTCTACTAAATCCACACCCACACCCACCCCGTCATACCCTCCAGGCTAGGGTCCCGGGGCTAGCTGGCCCTGAAGAGCATGTAGAGCATAGGCATTATGGCCACAATTGTCACACAGGTGACTAGCGTGCTATAGATGGTGTTCCTGTTGACCTGGGCTTCTAGCCTCTGCTCCATGTCCGCCAGTGCCAAGATCATGTGCCCCTGCTCCAGCGAGGAGCCAGGCAGAGCCCTGTCTGCAGCCTTTGCAAGCTGAACCACCCCAGCCGCTTGGCTGAAAGTCTTTTCCAGACCATGAAGCTGTTCTCGTAAATCCTCTAGACAGGAATGGACCTGCCTGGAATGGCTGAGCTGCTCTTTCAGGGCAGCTGAAAGAACATCTGCGTCTCTGTCTTGGGTGGGGGAAGTACCTGCCTGGGACCCAGGGTTCTGCCCCGGCCCAGCTTGTACCAGGCCCCTTAGGTCTGCCATGAGGTCATGGAGGTCCCTCTGCTGGAGGGAGTAGCTGGACGCCTGTTCTCGAATGGCCTCTTGGAGGCTCACGGGCCCCTTCTGCGCCTCCAGGAGTAAGGCCTTCAGCTCCTGCAGCCGCACACGGTTCACATAGGTGGAGCCAGCCACACCAATCAGGGCCCCCAGGACTGAGCCGATGAGGGACCAGTTTTTGGTCCTCTCGGCCCGAGCGCGCTCCTTCTCGTGACTTTCCCGCACAGCCGCAGAGAAGAGGGAGAACCGTTCTCGCTCAGAGTCTTCGGCACGCAGATAGTCTGCGCGAAGCCTCTTCTCCTCCTGCAGAAGCACAGCTGTGTTATCCGGCGGCCATGTGGCCCTGCAGCTACAGCTGCCGGCACATGTCCCACTCCCGTGCCCCTGAGGCTCAGCCTCATGCCTGGCACCGATTACATGCCAATGAATGAAGCCCGGCTAAGCCTGGCTGGGGGTGGGGATGAGCAAAGGAACGGGGTGGTTGAAGTGGCTGCACTATCCTCCTACCTGAGCAGTCTTGGCTTTCACCAGACTTGTACTGACATCTATAGAATGTGTCTATCAGCAGGCAAGTGTCGGGCACTCTCCTGGCCAGTCCCCTCCCTGGTGCTCCCGCCTTAGCAATCTGGAGCCAGATTGTACTGCCCTGCTCCATGGACTCCTGTACTCCGGGAGGAAGTGGGTGGAGTGGCTCAGAAAGCCTGGGGCCCAGTCCCTCCATAGGGGCTTCTGGTTGACCTCCTTCCCAGGTCTCTGACCACCAGACCAGCTCCCCCCTTGCCCCTCCGTGACCTGCCAGGCTAGGGGCCCTGTCCAGGCGAGGACGTGCTGCGTCCCGAGGTGCCTACCTGCAGCATCCTGTGCTCCAGAGTGGCCAGTTCCAGGTACTGGCTATCGTCTCTGGAGGTGCGGTCCAAGCGGTCCCGCACCTCCTTCAGCTTGGCCTGCTGCACTTCCAAGTCCTCCCGAGCCTCGCGGACAAGCCCTCGAGCCACCATGAACACTTTCTCTGCCTGCAGAGAGAACAGTTGAAGTCTTCTGTCCCTTCTTTCCACACCCCCCCAGGCTCAGCTCTGTTCCCAAAAGACTGGCTGAGAAGAGGTAAGTGGGGCGCCAGTGACGAGGGCGGCAAGGCTGTTCCTCAGAAACATAATCCAGGCTCACCCAGTCATCCTCCAAGTGCAGCTCTGGGCTGAATCACCGTCCGAATCACCTGAGTTACCCAGTCAAGTGGAAATAACATGCCCCTGAGAAACCTGAAAAGGGCTAAGAACGCACCAACCCAGCCAGCTCTGCCCTGATACAAACCACAGAAAGAGACCTATGTTCTTAAGATGTTTTGTGTGTCACCTTATTTGCACCTCACAACAGTGCCACTGTCACGGCGTCCATCTGACCCCTCAGAAACCCCAGCTCAGCCAAGGCCATGATTTCATAACCTCCTGCTGAAGCCCAGCTTTTTCCTACCTCGCGGTACGGTCTGCACCAGCACGCAGATGGCAGGATGCATCTCCACTGCCACAAAGGATGTCTCCCGGGGCCTCCACCCTCACAAGCGATGTTTTAATTCCACACAGGGCTTCAAGAAAACTGGAGCCCAGGAGCCCTCCAGGTGGCTCTCACTGCCAACCCCCAAACAGCTAATGACAGAAGCATGTGCTGACCTAACAGAATGGGTGCTGATGACCAGGGATGCCTAGGTTCACAGCAACTTGTTTTCAGGGTAGATGGGGGCACAGTCGCATAGAGATCTTCACCCCAGTAGGATCAAGCCCAGGTTGCCATGTGAGAAATAGTCACATCGCTCTACTAGTGGTATTTGCTCAAGAAAAGGCAGATCTGGGTGTGGCTGGTGACTTGTTTGGCGGGAGCCCCCAGGTCACATCTCCCCAGTCAGGCAGCAGGGCCTGTCGCCCGGGGCTCCTGGGCTCACCTCAGCCACGTTTCCCTGGGCCTCTCGAACCTCACTGAGCCCGACAAACTCTTCATATCTGTCCCACCATGTCTTGACTGTGGACAACGCTCGCTGCTGAAGGTTGCGCCCCAGGGCTCTTCCCAGTGCTGAGAGGCGCTGGTACAGCCCGAGGGCCACCTCCTCGGGTCTCTTCTCTCTGGGCTGGCTCGGGCCTGGGCTGCACAGGGTCCTGGTCATCAAGTCCCCTCCAAGGAGTCCTCTCCGCACCAGTATGGGGGGCATACCCACAACGTAGTGCATGGCAGACGCGGGGCTGCACACTGTCATCGAGAGATCTGTGGAGGGACAGCGGACAGATCAGCTCACAGCTGAGAAAGGCTGGGCATAAGTCAGGTTCCAATGCCTAGAAGCAGTTCCAAACCGACTAACTGCCCTCGAAAGGTCCAAAATTAGTGCTACTTTGCTGGGCCTGGAGGCCGCAGCCACCGCGGTCAGGCTTCCTTCCCCTTGGTGCGCTCGGAACACACGAGACATCGGGGAAGGACATACGCATTTAGGAAATCATCCCTCCCACCTCTCTCCATGATGCCGTACAAACGAGCCCTGCCCCTTGCACCCACATCCCCAGGTCCCTGTTAAGACTCGGATAAGAATTCTGATGCCAAATAAATAAATAAACAGGAGAGAGAAAAAAAAAAGAATTCTGATGCCCAGGTACAACTTAAATTTACACAATGTTACATGTCAAATTTATCCAATATTTTTAAAAAGATTTGGATAACTATTCTTTCCATATCTTCTTAGGTCTTCTTATACACTGGCCTAATGACCCTTCACCAAATCCTCTATGGACTATCCCCATCAGTAGTCAAAGCTGTATCTGTGAAACCCACACAATCAATTAAACTGAAAATGTTTTCTTCCATCACATCCCTTGTGAAATTTAAAAAGTCTGAAGCTATGACCTGGCTGGTGTAGCTCAGTGGACTGAGTGCCAGCCTGGGAACAAAAGGACACTGGTTCAATTCCCAGTCAGGGCACGTCTGGGTTGCTGGCCAGGTCCCCAGTAGAGGGCGCTCAAGAGGCAATCACATATTGATGTTCTCTTCCTCCCTCTCTTCCTCTCTATGAATAAATAAATAAAATCTTTTTTAAAAAAAGTTTGAAACTAGTTCAGTAATGTGAAGAACTTAATAAAAACTCATAAAGAAAAAAAAATTCTGGTGCCCAAGTTGTTGATACTGTCAAAGGAAATTCTCAAAGCTGTGCTGTGTCCACAAAGCCCCATAAACTTCCTTAGAAACCATGGAACTGAGGGGATTTCAGGGACAGATTGTTGGTAAAAGACCATCAAAACCAATTTCCCAGATGCCCTGGAAGTGCCCCAGCACCGAGGAAGCGAAGTGAGGCTTATGTATTAGGACACAGACCACCTGTGACCCAAGCAGGAAAGTACCTCTTCTGCTCTCCTCTGAGAAGGTAACTCTCAAAGAACAACTCTCCCTGGGTTCACACCAGCCCGTCCTCCTGGCCCCCACGCCCACACTTCCCAGGTTACGGAGTCCCCAGCTCCCGCCTCACTTTCCATAAGCTCTCTCCCTCCTCTCCAACCTGAATCACTGCTCAGCAGGTTAGGTTTCTTTAGCCTCTCCCTTTTCAATCTCACTTTGAGGTTTGGGGCACAACAACGCCTACCTCGCCACCTGAATGAACAGTCCAGGGAGTCTCCCATTACCCAGCTAGGCCCTGCCAAGCCCCAGAGCAGCTGTGACTCTGAGGACCCCCCAAGAGAGGCAATGACCTGTGCTCCCAGGCAAACCTGGGCCAGCAGCACCCTCCTCTGGCCAAACCACCCATCTACTCCACAAGGCCCCTGGCTGTCACAGTGACACCTGGTGGCCAAACAACCAGGCCAGAGAGAAAAGCAGAGGAAGCTGGTGATATGGAACAGAGACATGGGTCAGAGCATCCCAGCCGCCTCCACGAGACGTGCTTGGAGAAGCTCAAGCTCTGTTGGCAACTGCATTGGGTACAGACATAGCTCCTGGACGAAGTGGGCTGGAGCTGAGAACTGCAGAAGGGGGCATCCCTGTACCAGTGGTTCCAAGCTGGTGCTGCACCTGAACCCGAGTCCCAGTCACAAGGCCCAAGGGAGCACACATCATCCATGCCCCAGTGGTCGGGCAGGCCACCTCAGTGACAGTGCCCACTGCACACACACTGTGACCCCACAACATTCTCACAGGTGTACCCCTCAACAGAGCCAAGCACGCAGCCTTGCGGCCTTGCCAACCACAGCTCCCACTCTCCTTCTAAGCAACACTTAGCAGAAGGTATTCACCTTGGCTGTCACTACCTCCTCTGCCCTCTCTTTTTAAAAATTTACTGATTTTTTTGTTTGTTTTTGAGCGAGAGAGAGAAACATCAATTTGTTGTTCCACTTATTTATGCATTCATTGGTTATAGTTGGTATGTGCCCTGACTGGGGATCAAACCCACAAACTGAGCATTTCAGGACCACAGTCCCACCAACTGAGCTACCTGGTCAGGGCCCCCTTCTCTCTTCATCCCATTCCACCAAGGTGTTTTCCTGGAGGCCTTGCAAATGTCCACCTGGCAAGATCCAGCAGCGGCTTCTCAGATTTATTCTCCAATATCTCTGCAGTTTTCAACACCCTCTCGTTTTGAAATCACTTCCCCCTCTTGGTTTCTTCCAACCTTCTAACTCCCTTTCTCGGCTCTTCCTCTACCAGCCGCCCAGCCTTAGACCCCAGGAAGGCCACCCAACCCTGGCAGAGATGACAGCCACAGCCCCCTTGGCAGTCCTGGCTTCCTCCCCTGCCCACAGCTGTTCTTCACGTGGCCACCAGAGGCCGTTAAGTCCTAAGTCAGATCACATCCCTGGGTTCCCACCTCACCTGGCCAGGGGCCACAAGCCGTCATCCTCTTCCTTGTCTCCACTCCTGCGCTCCCCTAAAGCCACCCTCCCACGCTAAGTGCCATCCTGCCTGTGCCCTGCTGTTTCCCCCACGTGGGCCACTCTTCCTCCCCACGTCCAGTCGGCTCACCCTGACTGCTATGTCTTTGCCCAAATATCACCTCTTGGTGAGGCCTTCCTTGTCCACTCCCTCCTTGGCCACCTTCCCTATTTTATTGTGCTCCAGCCGACAGAGAGTGCTTTCTTCATGTGTTACCCAGCCTTTCACTAGAATATAAGCTTGGTGACAGCAGGGACTGCGCATCATAAGGGAATGTACTGACCCCCAAGTTGTTCCTCTACTCCGGTCCCTCCTATCAGCCTCCCACCTTCCTGCCCCTGCCTGTCTCTCAGTTTCTCCCCACTGAGATGTCTCACAAGTCCCGCAACCAAGAAAGGGAAGATGTTCCTGACAAAAGGAAAAAGTGGAAAAGTGTTAGAGGTCTCTAAAATCTGAAAGGCAACCGGTGCAGCTGGAAAGAAGCAGAGGAGGGAGGATGGATGAGAGGCTGGACAGATGGACAGAGGCCCAATTAAGCAGGGCCTTGAGGTCCAACTTCAGATCTTGCCCCTCCAAATCCATTCTCCTACTCCATCCAGGTGACTGTCTCCACCCAATGCCCGTTCCTCAATATCCATCATCTGTACCTCATCCTCTCTTGCACCTGATGGCTTTCTTCCTTTTTCACCAAGGAAATATTTAAAAGTTGGAAGAGAACTTCCCACCACATCGCCCCACCTGCCAGTGTCTGTCTCATTTCCACCTTCTCTCCTAGTTGTCAAGATGAAGAACCCATGCTCCAGGGAGGACCAAGTGAGGCCCCGAGTCCCATGTCCTCTCCCCTCCGTAGACACTGCTCAGTAATTAAACTGACACCCCCTCTAGAAACTGCCCTACTTCTCTGTACCTCTTTACAGCCAAACTCCCTGTCGGATGGTCTCTACTGTCTCCAGTTTCTCTTCTCCCCTTCTCTCTTAAATCCTCTCTGACCTGGCCGTCACGGCCACCATGCCACTGGAACTGCTCTTGGCCAGATCTTCTCCACTGTTAAAGCCAAAGATCAGTTCTCAGTTCTCTTCACTTGTCCCATCAGCAGCCTGTGCCTCACGACACTTCCCTTCTCCGAGAAAGGCCTTCAGCACTTCGTTTCCAGTCCCCACTCATCTCTCTAACCATTCCAGAGTGCCCCAGGGCTTGGTCCTCAGACTCCTCCCTTATCTAGTCCCAGGACTTTAAAAACCATCTACAACCCCTGGCCAGGTGACTCACTTGGTTGGAATGTCATCCTGTGCACCAAAAGGTTGCCGGTTCAATTCCCAGTCAGTGCCCACACCTAGGTTGTGGGTCCAATCCCTAGTCATGGCGCACATGGGAGGCAAGCGATCTATGTTTCTCTCTCACATCAGTGCTTCTCTCTCTTTCTCTCTCTCTCTCTCTCCTTTCCTCTCTCTCTAAAATCAATAAACATATCCCTGGGTGAGGATTTTAAAGTTAATTAATTAATTATATATTTATTTTAAAAACCATCTATGAAAATGTTCTAAAACTGATTGTATTGATGGTTGCACAACACTGTGAAATACTACAACCACTGAATTGTACACATTAAATAGGTGAATTACGTGGTATGTAAATTCTATCTCAATAAAGCTGTTACTTAAAAATAGAAACCAATTATACTGACTTATGGCGCTCAGATGTCTCCTCTGAATTCCAGGCTGATTTATAGAACTGCCCAATCCACATCTCTACTTGGAAGGCAAATGGGGATCTTATCTTCCCCTCCCGACTTGCCATTCCCACAGCCTTCTCCATCTTGGTTGACAGAAACCCCAAGTCCAATTCAGGCCAAAAATCTCTCATCCTCCCTGACTCTGCTTTCTCTCCCACCTCACATCCGATCCATTAGCTAACACCACTTCCTTTCTAAATCCAGAATCCCTCTTCCTCTTGCCCCTGCCACTACTGCCACCTGGTCCCAGTGACCAACCTCTTTTGCCTAGATTATCCTAGGAGCTTCCTGACAGGTCTCCCTGCTTCTGTTCTAGACCCTACAGCCTACTATCAACAGATCAGTGGTCCTTTCAAAACATGTCTCTGTTCAAACCTTGCAATGGTTCCACATTTCTCTCGAGGTAAAAGCAAATCCTTTCCATAGCATCCACCTCCTGGTTTTCATTCTTCTCTGGCCTTATCTCACACTAGAATCTCCTCTCTCTGCTCCAACCACAAGGACTGCCTCACCCCCAACCTCCAGCTTTATTGAGATATAATTGACATATACCACTGTTCAGGTTAAATGTGTACAATGTGATGATTTGATGTTTGCCACAACAAGGTCAGCTAACACATCCTGCACGTCACATAATCACCATGCACGGAATTCTTGATCAAGCTATCAAGAGCACACTAGGCTATCCTCACAGCAGGGCCTTCACACCAGCTTTCAGTATCTTGACTGCTTGCTCCTTTCTCCTTTTTAAGTCCTGCTCAAATATCATTGCCACCCATCCTACCCCAGCATTCCTCACCCACTTTCTCTGCTTTATTTTTCTCCATGCTCATATCACATGACCTACGCTATGTATTTCACTTACTTACTTGTCTTATAGTCTGTCTTACCCACCAGGACGTTAACTCTCCGAAGGTAGGCACTGTTTTGTTCAGTGCTGCATCCTCAGTGCCTAGAATACTATCTGCATATAGTATATACTTAACAAAAATGTATCGGATGAATAAACAGAATTTGCAAAAGGTAGCAACCTGGACTATAAAACCCAATATCCTTTATGTGGTCTCCAAAGCTCCGGGACCAGGTGATCTAAACACCATTTCTGCCACCTCCCTCGCAACTCCCCTCAGCCACACTGTGCTTTCCTAGATTCCAGGAACGCGCCAACCTTCGCGGCCTTTGGCACTTGCCCTTCCTTCTACCTGCAGTGCTCTCCCCCCCACAGACGGTCCAGACCTGACTCCGGCCGCTGGACCTCCCCTCGCAAGAGGACCACCCCACCCCACCCGCTTCCCCGGTACCCGGCCCGCCTACCGGCCGAGCAGCAAGCCCAACCGAGCACCCGCCACTCAGTAGATCGCTGAGCCCTTAGCGCCCGCCTCCAGAAGACCGCTTCCGGCAGCGGAAGGGCAACTTCCTGACTAGGAGCCAATGAGCGGGCTCTCATGGAGGTATAGGCGCAGGGGTGGGACGTGAAACTTAGCTTCCGGTGGCAGGGTCTGGGGAAAGGGCGGCAGGCGCCATGTCCGGCCGCGAAGGTGAGTGTGCGGGGTTGGCGGGGATAACGGGGCGCAGTGGGAGGGGACCCAGCGCGGGCACGGATGAGCATGCTCGTGTCGCCCACAGGTGGCAAGAAGAAGCCCCTGAAGCAGCCCAAGAAGCAGGCCAAGGAGATGGACGAGGTGAGGGCTGCGCGGGGGCGTGGGCGGGCGCGGAGGGGCCGGGAAAGCCGTCTGCAGTGACTCCGCTCTGCTTCTCCCTAGGAAGATAAGGCATTCAAGCAGAAGCAAAAAGAGGAGCAGAAGAAACTTGAGGAGCTAAAAGCGAAGGCCGCGGGGAAGGGCCCCCTGGGTAAGTGAGGGCCAGGTAGAGCCCAAGTCGAACAAATGTTCTGAGCATCAGTCTGGACGCGAGCCGAGAGGTCCGTTTCCTGCTCGTTGTTGAGTGGCGAGGTCTCGGTTCTTCTGTCCGCTGCAGCGGACGACCCTAGCCGAGGTTGAATTCGCCGCAGCACGAAGGGGTGGGAGCCAGACCGGGTGTGGAAACGAAGCCGCATTTCCTCCCAGGCAGCCTGGGCTTGCCTTCCTTAGGGAAGAGGCAGAAATGGAAGCACAAGAGGTGCTTATATCTTAGACGCCATTCGTACAGTTGGATTTCCAGATAACCTCCACAATTTCTTGCCCCGGGGTCGTACTTCACCGTTTCGTCACTTACTGCTCATATTGTTACCGCTAGTAAATACTTTTGCATCCTGTCTTTTTACTTCGGGATGCACTTGTACTAAAATATAACAAGCTCCTTGGCGTGCTATTGCCCCAAAAACTTTTTAAACCTAATCTACCATTCTGCCTCTTCCTTTATGTAAGAGAAATTCATATCAAGATATTTCAAGCCCAGCAACCCTAATATTTTCAGTGCTTCTTAAATGCTGTTTACTTTAATCAAATTAGTGATTATTTTGTCCACAGTGGTCTGTGCCCTCTTGATCACTGTGAGCAACACTGTGGGCAGTAGAGGCTGGGATAGTGGGAATGTCGTCTAGGGCTTCCCAAGTGGCTTCGATTCGTTATTGTTTACCCACACAGCACTGAGATTCTAGCTATTAAGATTCCTTTTTGGACGATGTGATGAGGTTTCATGAACCTTCCCTTAATCTGTGATTGTATATAGAGAAAAGGTGAAGCCTTAGTGAAATCCTATACTACTTGTTTCTGTTGAACATCATCTGGTTTTTTTAAGGTTTACTTTGTCATGGTAGGATCTTCATTCCTATACTAGGCATAATTAATTCTACAACTATGCCTTAAGTTACTTATTGCGTGCCAAATGCAGAGTCATTTGTAAATTGGGTAAAATAAAGGCATTGAGTAAACCAGACCCCAGGAACGTAATGGGGGCAGTAGTGTGGTGTGATATGTTCGTTAATATCAATTTGGAAGTCATACTACCTGGGTTGGAATCCTGGTGTCATCACCCATCAGTTTATAACTTTAAACACCACCTAACATGACGACTTCACTTTGTACAGTGGGTTGGGGCGGGGGGAGCGTGGTGAGGATTAAATGAGCCAATCTGTGAAGCACACAGAAGTGTAGCTCCAGACTAGTGCACAGCCATTACATGTGACCCCGCCTCGTCTTCATTCTAGTTTCACTGAAAATAGATAATATTGGTAAAGCCCTCTATGTGCTTATGTCCAAAAGAACGCCCAGTATGAGAGCTGAGCCTTACTAGGCCCACATAAGGCCCCTGGGGCTTCTGCCGTGAGAAATGTGTTTTTCCCTGAGACATTGTTTTTCTTTTGCAGCCACAGGTGGAATTAAGAAGTCTGCCAAAAAGTGAGCTGTTTGTGTGCCTGGGGCAATGGTGATCCTTCATTCCATTCCTGTTTTAATATCTGGATTCCCTGTCATAATATCTCTTGCCACCTACAGCCAGAATGAAGTGTTGTCTTGGAGCCTGTTGTACATTTAAGAATAAACTTTTGTAAAAAATAATGATAATAATAGTCAGGCAGTGGCTCATCTCTTTAGTTCTTCTCACTCTGCCATTTCAGCGTTAGCTGTCAGGTCAGAGTAAACCAAGCCCAGAATCCTGTCAAAGTGTGCTCTTCAGTCTTTGTTCCATCCAGAATTCTGTACCGCCTGGAATTAAACCAACTCTTTTGAAATGGCTCTCATTTTTGTGTGGTTGTGTATCTGCTGGAATACATTACATGAGATTCGTGGAAGAAACTGTACGTTGGAAAGAAAAAGCCACCGTTTCCTGTTATGACATCCACATCACTCTTTTAATGGAGTGGTTCATCTATTCATGTAAGGAGTCTCCACGTTGCAGGCTGGGCTTGTATGAGCAGATAGTTGAACAGTTCCTATTGTTGAGAAACTTCTCCACAGAGGGAAGGGAGCAGGACAAATACACATGATACACGTTATGAATGGAAGTAAATTGGTGGAAGGAGATTCCTGAAAGCGTAAGAACTAAGCTTACTCCTACGTCCCCGTGTCTGCATTTCCACTAGGGCTTGAGAAAGGTCCTTCATAGGTTCTTGTGTCTTAACACCCACATCCAGCTTATCAGGAAAGTTTAATCTGGCCCCTTCGCACTTCTTCCACCCTCTACGTCTAAAATCCCTCACCTGGATTATTGTAGGCACATCCAAATTTGTCATCCTGTCCCTATCCTTGCTTCCCTAAAGTCTAGTCTTCACTCAGGACCAAGAGTGGTCTTGCTAAACTGTGAAGTTGTGCTTTGTCTCTCCTTGGCTCAGAATCCAAGGCTTCTTAGAACAAAAGCCAGAGTCCCTACAATGGCCAGTGAGGCCCTAAGGGATCTGGAGACCACTCCCTGCCCTTTGATTGTTACTATTCATCACCCTAATCCATTTTGAGCCTCAATGGCCTATATTTCAAGCAAACTCCTACTGCATTCTGTTGTAACCAAGTCTTTCTGCCTATCACTCATGGATACTGGAGACTCCCGTTAAGGAACTCAACATCACAGTAGTGAACTCTTCCCTGACCACTCCACAAAGTGACACTCCCAATGTCTCTTACTCTGTGTCGTTTTTCTCTCCTGACATCACCCTTAACTCTACGAGGAATGAGTTCCTGGAGGACGGAGGCCATCCGTAACATGCTAAATGCATATGTACTGAAACAATTCAGAGGCACGAGTCGGTTTCCCCTCCACAACCCTTGATACAACTATGGGAATAATGCTAATAATGCAAAGCTTTCTGAGAATGTGCTCTCAAAAGGGTTTCTAGAAGTGGTCAGATTTTGCTTAGTCAAAACTGGAAAATGTTTTGATAGATTAACGCCTGTTTTATGATTAATGTGCTTGATATTAACAAATAAAAAATTTGGTCGTCTCCTGGAAAGTTGCACAGCCAGCAGCACCTTCTTTGGACTTGAGCATTCCCTGTGGGGCCTTGCCAGCTGGCACCCGGCCCTGTGCTGCTGAGAACAACCTGTCTGAGAGCCAGTGCCAGCACACTGCCCCTGAGAGTAGAACCTAAACCCCTCCTGACAAATCAAGTACAGTCCTGTCTTTACACGACCAGAGACCTACAGCAATCACAACTTAAGCATTGGACATCTGGGCAGCTATCTGAGAGAAACTACCAATTACCTCAAATAAACTCAGGTATTCAAGACCGTCTAGGCCCTGACAACTATCTCCGTTTCATTCACAGACATTCTTCCACAAACATTCATAGAACATTCCCAGGCTAAGTTTGACACTAAGCGTGCAAAGATGAAAGTATCGCCCGTTACTCTCCAACACCCTGTTCCGAATAACTGTCCTGCACGAGATTACTGCCCAATAAAATCCTATCAAGCCCAGCTTGACTCTGTTCCTTTCTGAAACCTTACCTTCTCTCTGTCATAGATAACTCCAACACGGTACATGTGTGCCCTTCATTTTGGTGCTGTATCCTTGTCTGACTAGTCTTGTGTGCCAGTCTCCTTACCCACTCAGCCTGTAGGACAGCACTGGTGCCACTTTCAAGGGGCCTTCCGTGACCTGAGCCTCATTCATTTCTATACGGCTAGCATTTGAGATAAAACTACTCAAGCGCTCCCAGGGAAATGAATGAATGATGTTACCTGCCTGAGCAGTTAGCTTCCACCCTCCTCCAACACAGGCACAACCTTTTCAGGATCACCTCTTAGGTTTTCTTCCCCAGACCTACCTCAAGTGTACACATTCAAAACATTTACTGTTCTCAAACGTGTTTGCTCACAAGTTCTATTAATACTCCCTGTCCAACCCCACTCTCCCGGACTCCTCCCCAAGAGAACCTCTGGGTATGTGAAAGGCGGGTACAAGTGGGTCCGGCGGGAGGACAGCGAGGTGGCAGAGACCAAAACCCTGAACGGTGGTTGCCTCGATTCCCGGGCGCACGAGTGAATGTCACGGCGAACGCCTCCAGCGCGACTGCGTACCCCACACGCAGCCACCCGCGCGGTGGGGCTGCTGAGCCCAAGGCCTACACTGCTGGTAGCTCAGGTCGCATCGTGGAGCCCCGGCCACAGACCCACTGAGCCGCAGCCGGAGGTACAGGGCGCAGGGCGCCACCAAGAAGGGAAGGCACTCAGCGGAGCACTGCGGCGCGCTCAGGTGTACATCATTTCTCCGCGCCCGCAGGCTGACAGCTGATTGGCCCGCGGTCTCGGGGGCGTGGCCCCAGCGGCTGCAGCGGTGGGCGGCGCGCGGGCGGTTGGTCCAGCATTCCGGTCTCGCGGCGACTGTATCCGGCTCTGTGCTTTCGGAGGCTGGCGAGCGGCAGGCATGGCTGGGCCCCCCGCGCCGGGCAGTGGGAGGCGGAGCGGGCCGCTGGAGCCTAGTCCTGGCCCGCCGCCCAGCACCCGGCAGCCTCCGAACAAGCGGGCCCGGGGCTTCCCCGTGGCCGCAGCTCTGGACCCCGAAGACCCATTCGGCCCTCACGAGGATTTTACCGCGGACGACCTGGAGGAACTCGACATCCTGGCGTCACAGGCCCTGAGCCAATGCTCGTCCGCGGCTCGGGACGTGTCCAGTGAGTGCTCCTAGGGGTCTTTTCCCCGAGGGTGATGCAGACCTCGCCAGACACCTATGATGGCTGTAGCTTCGGAACCGATGGCGACCGCTACTCTCGGTGTCTTGCACCCACACTGCGCCTTCACCTTTTTAAAACATAGGAACAGCTTGACTCAAGCAGCCGTTGTGTCCCAGAAGGTCCATTGATTTGGGGGAGAAATGGATCAGGAATGTCAAACACTTTAGTTTCTGAACTTAGGGCCACTAGGTTCTTAGTTCTAATAGATCCTTGGAACACGACTCCCACCACCGTCAGAACCATCGTTGTCTACGCGTGGAGACCAGTTCTTGTAAGGGGTTTGGGAGGCTTTAGATCCGATGAAGACCACTGCTCCCCTTGAGCATAAGAGGGACCTGGCAGAGGCAGGAGATAAAAGAGGCTTTTTTTTTTTTTACAACCAATAAATTGTACTAGGTGCCCAAACCTTACGAACCGCAGCACACTTAGGAATAAGCAAAAGACAAAAACCCCTTCCTTCATGGCGCTTACATTCTAGTTGGGGACTGAGTGAAGTCATGGGGCTCCCAGACAGAGAAAGGTTTTGAGGGCACCTTGCATCTCTACTTGGATGTCTCACAGGCGTCTTAAATTCCGCAGTCACTTCCTGGAAACCCAGTCACCCTCCAGCATCTCCAGCACAGAGCCTGGAAAAGCAGACATTCAGAAAACACTAGTTGATGACCAGGTGTTCCGCACGACAGCAACTAGCACCACTGTCCGTCAGGTGGCACAAGGCGACGGCTCCCTTTCCTTGACCATACATCTGATTCCTTTCCAAATCCTGTAACTTTACCCTCTTAATCTGTCTGTGGAATCCATCCTCTTTGCATCATCTCTACCATCTCCTTGATCTAAGTTACCATCACCCCTGCCCTGGGCAATATCTGTTAAATTGTCTTCGCAGTTCCAGTCTTGACTCCCTACAAGTCAGACTTCACACCACAGCCAGAGCGATGTTTTGAAAACTCAAATCTGGCTGTGTCTCACACTGATACAGGTGAACACACTTACCGAATGCCCTTTAATGACTTCCCACTGATCAAAATACTGAATGTGGCCTGACAGGCCCAGCATGGTCTGCCCCTTTCCCTCTTCCACTCTGGGTTTTAGGCACGCTGACCTTGCTTTATTCCTTGAATACTCCCTGCGTCTTTACAATACAGAAACTGTGCACATTGCTGTTTCTTGTATGTTGGGTGTTCTTTCCATCCATTCCCCATCCCAACTCATCTAGTTAATTCCTACTTGTTCTTCGTCTCTCAGCTCAGTCATCACTTCCTTAGGAAAGCCTTCCAGTCGTTCAGTTGGATCAAGTGCCCCTATTATAGGCTTTCCTATATTTGTTCTCTGCAACTCTTCTCACAGTTGTAATTTTACATTTATACATGTGATTATTTTTTAATGTCCTGTAAGCTCCACGAGGGTAAGGACAATCCGTGTTGCTCACCATTATACCTTTAGAGACTAAGTCATGCCTGGCATGTTGTAGGTGCTCAGTAAATATTGTTGAGTAATAGATCACTGAATTCTGACCAGCGATATCGTCACAGTGCATTCCAGCCTTTCAATGAGACTTAAAATTAGGTGGGCGTTGGGGAGGGGGTGGCAGGACCTGTTATTTTGTAAAGATAATTTATGAGTTTGAATCATATTCCCAGGTTGGGAGATACCTATGTTGCTTGCTAGATCTTTCTCTAAATTGCTTTCAAGAGTGATTCTTTTCTGCATTGTCTGGCAAAAGTGAGAAAATGTTAGGTCCTGAAAAGTATGTGGGAACTGTTTTTTACAGGTGTTCATAATGTCCCCAGATTAGATGGAATGCCCAAAAATACTGCAGGAAAAAACAGAGAAGGTGTTCCAGTTAAAGATAAGTTTGAAATAGAGTTACTTCAGGCCCAGTACAAAGAGCTTAAAGAAAAGGTAAGTGACTTAACTTGCGGTTTTACAGCTAATTCACTCACTTATGCATGTATTGTGCAATAAAATACATAAAAGTTTTAATGCAAGAGTCCAGAAGTCACCCCATAAATGGGGGAAGGCTGGGAATTGAAAGCCAGAAAACTGAAGCTGAAAGAAACTGAGTCCTGAGATTCCTAACAGACCAGGCAAGAAAGGAAACACTGTACGCCAGATCCAAAAAGAGATACAAGCTTCTTGTTTTAGCACAGAGATAAATTTATAGTATGTGTCATATAAGGAACACAGTATCGTAATGGTTGTTATTTTCATTAGGAGCTTTGCAAAAAAGCAGACATCCTTTGTATGACCAACCTGGGTCCCTAGGAAAACCAGGAATATTATGTGGAATTTCATTTCTGTTAAGTGTGTGACCCAGATTGCTTAAGACTTAATAGAGCCTCCAGAATCTGCGTGCATGAGCGATGTGTGCCTTTATCCTGTCTTGCTTAATATGAGCGATGACGTTTGATTGGTACAGGTATTTCGAGCTCTCATTGGTCCGTAGGACACATTACATGGGCTTTCTCCATCTCCCCAGCTACATGTTGAAATAAGTACATATATAATTTTCCTTTACAAGCTTTTCACAAAAATGATTTGGGATTTACAGATGAAGGCAATGGAAGAAGAAGTTCTCATTAAAAACGGAGAAATTAAAATTTTGCGGGACTCGCTGCATCAAACAGAATCCATTTTGGAGGAACAGAGAAGATCACATTTCTTTCTTGAACAAGAGAAAGCTCAAGCACTCAGTGACAAAGAAAAGGAATTCTCCAAAAAGGTGACCCAAAACATTTGTTTTGGTCGTTATGGACATCAGCTTTGCCTACTCACGGATTTCCTTTAGAAACAGTGACCAAAGTTGCCTGTAAATCTTCCAGGAAGATCCCAACAGTTCTTTGTGTCAAATACTTTCTGCTACCATGTCCTTTTCTTCATGTCCTTTTCTTCAGGCTCTGCATGTGGTTTGGAAAAGGACTTATATGAAACTGCTTTGCTGTGGTAGTTGGTCTTGGCAGGAATAAATCACTAGCTTAGGCTTTTCAGAAAATTTTCAGGTTTAACTTGGGGCTCTTTCGGCAGATTGAAAACTCAGCTAATCTAGCTTATATCAAAGGGAAAGAAAGATATTGGCTCCGGTAACTGAGTCTAGGGAAGACGGTGTGCTGGGGCCTCGACTGACTCCCGCTTCATCAGGACTCATCTTTATTCTCTGTGCCAGAGACAGGCTCTACTGCTATGTTAGAGGGCGTGTCCTCTGGAAGCTCCCGTGCTCCTATTTCTATAAATTTTTTTATTTAGATTTTATTTTTATACATTTTCAGAGAGAGGGGAAGGGAGGGAGAAAGAGCGGGAGAGAAATATCGATGTGCAAGAGAAACATCAATTGGTCGCCTCTTGCAAGTCCCCAGCTGGGGCCCCGGGCAGCAACCCAGGCATGTGCCCTGACAAGGAGTCAAACCAGCGACCTTTCGGTTTGCAGGCTGGCACTCAGTCCACTGAGCCACACCAACCAGGGCTCCCACACTCTTGTTTTTCATAGCTCCAGGGCAGACTTGGGCTCCCATCTTAAATTTTTAAATTCTGGAGAAGTTTTAAAATTTAAACTTGGCCTGACCTGAGTCAGGTGCCTGTCCCTGAACTAGTCACTATCACCGCGTAGTCAGAGGTGGGAAATGACTGTTTCTCAGGGGCGAGAGATGCTGTTCTGGGAAGACAAGGAGCGGGGGTCCAGCGTATACCACCTCTTCCCTTCAGCGCTTCCCGAGTCTTTGGTCTCAAGGCCGTACTCTGCCATCGCTTCACTCGCAAACGTAACGAACGTTTGTGCGCGGCACTAATGCACTGCCCGTGCGCCACAGTAACCACAGTGGTGGCCTTTCCAGATACCCGAGGAACAGAGAGGGATTTGCAGTCAGACACACCAGAGTCTGAGGCCAGGCTTTCTCTCACACAGGTGGTGACCTCAGGGGAGTGACTTAAGCTCTATGACTCATATCCTTTATCTGTTCCAGGAAAGAAGCAGAAGGGTTGTTGTGACACTGACAGGGTCTGCACTTACCGGGTTCGGTGCTGTGCCTGGCACGGAGCGCGCCCGGGGAGAGACAGCAGCCACCGTTGGCTGTCAGCCCTGGGGGCCAGAGCAGCAGGTCCCCGCCCAGCGCGGAGGGCTTTGGGGAACTGCCTCCAAATGCTCTGCCCAGACTTTCAGGAAGACCTGGAGTTTCAGGAAGACCATTATGTTTGCCAAGATGTTGATGTGTCGTTGTGAGATACGGCACCGGGTCAAGCTCTGTGCTGGGCCCTTGGCATTGATCATTTAACCCTCCCAACCACGAAGACAGGCATTTCAGTCCCAGACGGGCTCAAGTTCGGAGAGGCTGAGCAACTGGTGTTTGAACCCTCTCAAACTATCTCACAATAGCTCAGGTCAAAACCTCTTTCTAGGATAATGTACTGTCTTTCAGAAAGACGGCTCAAGCTTGACGCTTTGGGACATTAGCGTCACAGCAGACTTTCATTCTCATTCCTCATTGTTTGTTTTTCATTAGCTTGCGATTTTGAAGCCCAGAGACAGTTTGGTGTAGATGATGAAGTATGTTTCTCTGCTTTCCAGCTCCAGTCATTGCAGTCTGAGCTCCAGTTTAAAGATGCGGAGATGAACGAATTGAAGACAAAGCTTCAGAGCAGTGAACGAGCAAATAGACTAGCTGTTCCCTCTGTTCCCCACAGCAGGTAATGATGGTGCTGGAGGGAGAGGGCAGCTTTGTGTTGTTCAGTAAAAAGTCCGAAGAACACAAAGCCCGGTCCCGAAGGAAATCCATGCAGGCTCTGCCGTGGGCCCAGGGCCTCGCTGTGAAGACCTCAAAGCGGGGTCAGATCGAGCTCGAGTTGTTGGGTGCAGCACAGCATGAAAGCCCCCGATGTACTTCCTGTGTGTAGGGCTTTATAAACAAAGCTGCTCGGGCTGGAAAAAGCTAGAAAGATCTCTCCAGACTTTTGGGGTGGGCCAGTCTTCATTTTTATGTGATTTGTTTACCTTTTTTTAAGATTTTATTTATTTATTTTTAGAGAGAGGGGTAGGGTGAGAGAAAGAGACGGTGAGAAACATCGATGTGAGACACAGACATTAATCAGTCACCTCTATGCCCCTAACTGGGGACCTAGCCCAAAACCCAGGCATGTGCCCTGACTGGGAATTGAACTGGCGACCTTTTGTTTCACAGGCTGGCATTCAGTCCACTGAGCCACACCAGCCAGGGCTGTAATTTGTTTTAAGTAACTGATTTTGCCCCAAGCATAAGCATATTTCAGTCCCAACTACCTGGAATATTTATTCTCATTTGCTCCCTGGGATCTTTGCCCAGCACCCCCTGCTTTTGCTGCAGATGTGATGAGCTTGCTCATGGTCTGTGCCCTGCGCCCTGCCTGCCAGAAAAGTCTGGCGCAGTGTCAGCAACAGCTTTGAAATTTGAATAGTGTGGGTCAGGGCGTCTTTTTCCGGTATTGAGCATTCTGCTGCCTTTTCTCCTAATGGGCAGGGTGTGAAATTGAACTCTTGCCTCGTGTCGTCCAGGTAAGACAGGAGAGCAGAGGGAGTCCACCCTCCGCTCTGCACACAGAAGGGCATCGGCGTTGAGTGATCTGACCAGACAGTTCGGACTGCTTCTCTAACATAACTCCCATGGCCCTGAGGAGCTGGCTCGATTCTCAAGTTGCAAGACACAGCACACCTTTTAACTGACCCTCTTTCTGCTGAAAACCTTTAGTTCATTCCCTATTAAAAACGAGATTGTCCCACATTGAAAACATGTTTTGGTGGAATTAGAAATAGTAATGGAATTATGGCCAATATTTTTGAGTGATTAGAAGAATATGGAAATAAATGAAAGATTTTTTTCAACACTAGGGGTCAGAATGCCTTGAATTGTTTTTCTGCTTTGCATTTTTATTACTGCATTGCTAAGTCTTACGACATTTCTATTTTTTAACTTTATTGGGGTAACATTTGTTAATAATATATAAATTTTAGTTGTACAACTATAATACAACATCTGTATACTCCATTGTGTGCTCACCACCCAAAGTCAAGTCTCCTTTTGTCACCATATAATTTGACCCCCTTTACCCTCTGTCTTTCCCCCATCCCTTCTCTCTGGTAACCACCATACTGTTGTCTGTCTATGAGTTTGTTTTTTGTTGTTTGCTTGTTACTTTTTGTTTTATATCCCAAATATGAGTGAAGTCATATGGTTCTTGTCCTTTTTCATCTGACTTATTTCACTTAGCATAATACTCTCAAGATCCATCCATGTTGTCGTAATGGCAATATTTCATCGTTTTTTTATGAAAATGCCTTGGCTTCTATACCGCTGTCCTGACAAAGAATGACAAATGTAGAGCAGATAAAACCTTCGGTCAAATCACCTAGGTATGAAAAGTTTAAAGCTAGAAGTTTTAAAACCAGGTATTTTAAGTGGTTTTAGCAGAAACATTACTTTGCTTTCATGGTTAACTTTTTCAGTCCTAGGAAAAGCCCTTCTGTGGTTCTAAAGCAAGAAGCATGTTCTCCACAATTTGGAAAACCATCTTTCCCTACAAAGGAGTCCTTTAATGCTAACATGTCCCTTCCCCACCCCTGCCAGACAGAGCCAGGATACAAGTCGCTGGCGGGCAGAGAGGGTAAGTCAGTTTATCCATCGTCTGTTGCTGTACAACAGATCACCCAAGCTTGTGGCTTAAAACGAGTATTTATTTTCTCCTCATTTCTGTGGGCCAGCAGTTCTGACAGGGCGCAGTGGGAATGGTTTGTCTCTGCAGGGACAGGAATCCCTGAAGGTTTGTCTGGGGCCACAACACCTATTTCAAGGTTGCTCACTCACTTGGCCGGCAACGGAATTCCTCTCCACGTGTGGGCCCTTCCAGAAGGCTCCTTGGCTGATCTCTTTACTTGGTAACTGGCTTTCACTAGAGCTAGCAAACCCAGAGAGAGCCAGGTAGCAGCCATCCTACTTACGGTCGAGCCTCAAAAGTCACATAGCATCACTTCTGGCCCATTCTGTTTGCTAGAAGCAAGTCACTGAGTCTGGGTCACATTCAAGGGGAAGGAAACTCAGCTGTCCCTTTTCAAGGGAAGTCTGTCAGAGCATCTGCAGGTGTATTTTAACACCTCCCCGTCAGCATCCACTGACATGCCGAAAACGCAGCTAGTAGTAGGGACATGTGTTCCTTTCATAGCCCAGCCTTGTGCTTGTGCAGCGCAGGCCAGACAGAGGGAATGCTTCCGCTCTCTAGAGAGAGACATTCTAGCATTAGTAGGTTTTCCTTCTGAGACTGTGCTGTGCCAGCTTATCTTACAACTCAGATACACCGCCCCCTCCCCTGCCACCGTCAGCCGTGTGAAATCACTGGCGGTCACGGCACCTCTGAGAACCACAACCACGCGTGTTTCTCCTGATGCTTTAACGGGGTTTGGAAGGTGAGCCCAGCAAGCACAGGAGCAGCGCCGGGCAGTTCGGATTAGCGGCAGAGCCCCGGAGCCTGGCCATGAGGCCCGGTCACACTGCTTACCGGCTTGCGTGATTTGGGCGAGTCCCTTAACCTCGTGGCTTAGATGTGCTACAGGTAGAGCCAGGCTAATGATAACGCCTCGTGGGATTGCTGTGAGGAACACGTGAGCCAGCGTGTGAAGCTCTTAGACCTGTGCTGGGGACAGAAGCAGCACCATATATGTGTTCGTGGCTCCTGCTTTCATGTTACTGCCTCACTTTGAAGTGCGGCAAACAACCTAATTTCCTTTTTCTTTCCTTTCCTTATGCAAGTTTCTGTTTAACTTGGGGAAGGCAAAAGACACGAGGATTCTTGAGCTGCTTTGGCTGGAAGAAGCAGAAGAATCTGTGTTCTAAACTCGTTACATTTAAGAGTTTATTTCTTTTTTTAAAGATTTTATTTATTTATTTTTAAAGAGAGGGGGAAAAGAGGGAGAAAGAGATGGAGAGAAACATCAGTGTGTTGTTGCCTCTCGTGTGCCCCCTACTGGGGACCTGACCTGCAACCCAGGCATGCGCCCTGACTGGGAATCGAACCCATGACCCTTCGGTTTGCAGGCCGGCACTGCATCCACTAAGCCACACCAGCCAGGGCACATTTATGAGTTTCTGATATGTCTGTGCTTTTGTGCTCAAGTTTTCATTCACATTTTATCCAGTTTCAGAAAATAAGACCCACACTATGGAAGGTGACCCCATAAAGCAAGAAGAGTCCCCAAAATGCCTTGTCGACAGCCTGATGCAGACATCAAACACCCGAGGTACCAGAATCCCTGCTCCTCCTGCAGAAGGCCTTCATGGCCCCGACTATCCTTTGCGATGCTGCCAATGTCCTCAGCCAGTGCCCGGGGAACGGTCCATGGCTCTGGGGACCAGTGCCCCAAGCAGTCCTTTAGAGGGTCCAGGGACGTTGCAGTTGTGACTTAAACAGAAGACTATAAAATGGAAGGGGCCAAGAGCAGGTATGTCGCAGAGCCCTCAGCACTCACAGGTGTCTCAGTCGGGCTTAGTGGCAGCTTAGCGGACAGTTGGCATCCAAGGAATCCTCACTTTTTCCTTCTGAGGCAATAGAAAGGCCTCCCATGTCAGAACCTTCTAGAGCCACCTTGTTCTTTGCAGGTTCCATTTTGATAAACCTTCTCCTGAAGCAGCCTTTGATCCCAGGGTCATCCCTCGGGCTGTGTCACCTCCTGAGCAGTTGTTCTGAGCCTACTACCAGCGCCCTGTTGCAGCCACTGGGGTTTGGCAGGTAAGCATAAGACTCCTAAAAAGCTTATGTAGAAAGCAGTTTCCAGGAAAGCAAACCTCTTTCTGGGCCTTGGCCAGCCCGGGAGGCCTGTGTGCTGGGCAAGGTCACTGGAGAATTCGGCAGGCAGGTTGTTTGGGGCCCTTCACTTTATCTCCATCTCACGCTTGTGTATTTTCTTTTGTGTTTGTTGCTAGTACCTTAACTGGGATTTCAGGCCTCAGGACCACAGGTTCTCGTGATGGATCATTTCCACTCTCGGCCCTTAGAGAAGCACAGAACCTGGCACTTACTGGACTGAATATGATTGCCAGGGATGACGGCTCATGTGACAGAGACCCAGCCGAGGGGGGCAGCAGGGCCTTCCCACTCTGCCAGTTTCCTGGAGCTGTGCACCTCCTGCCCCTGGTGCAGTTCTTTATCGGCTTACACTGCCAGGCGCTGCAGGATTTGTCAGCCGCCAAGAGAAGCGGAGCCCCCGGGGACTCACCAGCACATTCCTCCCGCGTGAGCTCCAGGGTAGAGGCCAGTGCCGAGGACTCACTCCGCCACCTGGAAAACTTCTGTGTGGCCTCACTGAGCATCCTCCAGCACCTGGTGTGCCACAGCGGGACAGTCAGCTGCCTGCTACTGTCAGGGGCTGGGACCCCTTCTGCTGCTGGAGGGGGAAACCGGAGCGTGGTCTCCCCTGGGGCTGGGACCTCAGCCCCAGGGGGGCCTGCCGACGAGCAAGGCCAGCATCCGCTACTGAAGATGCTTCTTCGCCTGTTAGCTTTGTCTTCTGCAGCACCAGGTCACCTTCAAGCCAGTGTCCTCGGCCAGTGCCTTAAGGTTTTGGTGAAATCAGCTGAGAACTCTCCCTTTGACTTCTTGCCCAGGTATAATGCAGCAAGGGAGTCACGGTTCTTTGTGGGCCCTATCTGACCTCTTGAGGTTTGTTCTGTGGCCCTCGTACTTCGCTTATACCTTGACATATCTATACTGCTCAGCTCTGAGCCTTGGTTTAGGTTCCAAGGCTTTGTTCAGGGAGTTCTGAAGTGATGGGAAGTGGGACCAGGTAATGGGACAACCAAGGAAGTGGTTTATTTGGCGTCATTCTGCCACTGAACAGCAAGTAAGCAAAAGACACGTGTGATAAAAGAGCTATTAGCCGCTATGGGAGAGCATCCTGCCCCCAGGACAGACAGGGGCTGAACCAAGAGGTCTTTGAACCTGGGACATGGATCAGGTGAAGAGCACTTATCACAGCCACATTTAGGTTTGGTGGGTTCCCCAAGGAAGCAGAGGGGGTGAGGAGGGCCTGCCACTCACAAGCTGACCTTGCTGGGAATCTGCCTGTCATTGTGCCCATCTCTGGCATGAACCACGGATTAGTCACTCTTACGGTTTGTTGGAAGCGATAGTATAGTTCACCCAGCTCATGAACACTGTTGTGTTCAATTCCTGGCTTGGTGTCCAAAGCCTCAAGACGGGCAGGACCTACAAACACCATCTAGCCCATCCCCTCATCCAGTAACCCCGCCTCCCCCTCTGCTCCACCAAGAGGCTAGTTCCAATGTTGGAATGACTCTAGTGGCGGCGTAGAGTCTTTTTCTCTCTTAGCTCAGACACCTGTTTCTGAAAACACTTCGGATCCTGGTTTCCATCTGAATGTGTTCTGGCTGGTCTGGCCCAGCCCACCCTAAAGGTGGTGCTCTGAGCTGGGGCCAGTACTGCGGTACAGCGTGGGCAGCTCGGCAGGCATAGAACCGTCGCCCAGGCGTCGGGAAGGGGCCCGCTCAGTGGCTGGTTGCGCATTTCATATTTGTTGGATGAATACCAGAAACCACATTTGTATCATTTCTCTTGGTAGATACACCATCATTCCATTCTTGTTCATCTTTTCCATAGAACATCAGAAAACCATTTCACGGGTTCTTACCACAGGCCAGACAGATGCCTTCCGCCCACTTGCTTGTGTGACACTCTCAGAGCCATCCTTACACGCGGCCCAGCTGATGGAGTGCTCAGCATTTGCTGAGCGACTAAACCCTGTCGGAGGCAGGTAGACCTGTCTGAAATCTAAGCCTGCTGACTGGGTTTCAAAGCAGTTAGTCTGAGCCATTGCTCTTCCCCCCTCCCCAAGATTTTATTTATTCATTTTTAGAGGTGCAGGGGAGAGGGAGAGAAACATCAATGTTGCCTCTTGTGTGTCCCCTGCTGGGGACATGGCCTGCAACCCAGGCATGTGTCCTGACTGGAATTGAACCAGTGTCCTTTTGATTCCCAGGCCAGCACTCAATCCACTGAGCCACACCAGCCAGGGCTGAGCCATTGCTCTTGATCACTGTCTGATACCACCTCCCACTTGGTGTTTCTCCTCCGAATTCTTTCATGCTGGCAAGTTGAACCCCACCACTGCACACCTTCCACTTGACCTTGGCATAAAAGCTAGAGACGGGTGCCACCAAGGCTCTAAAGCAGTGTGCAATGCTGACAGGCTGTGGCCTCATTAAGGGCTTCCTTGCCCACCCAGGCTTGAGGGCAAATGACCCCCAGACCCTTGTCTTTCTACTGTACCTGTTGCAGTACTAAGTCCAGGGTCGTTCCCCAGGTACTGGGATGGCAGGGGCTTTTGAGCAAATAGGTCTCGTTCCCAACTACACCCAGAGCAGTGTGGGCGCTGCTCCAAAAAAAAAAAAAAAAAAAGGAAAGAAGGTTCTGGTACTGTCAAAAACAACTTGGAGCCCTGGCCAGTGTGGCTTGGTTGGAGCATTGTCCCATGAACCAACAGGTCACGGGTTTGATTCCCTGTCAGGGCACACACTTGGTTTGCATGTTTGGTCCCTGGTCAGGGTGTGTACGAATCAACTGACCTGTGTTTCTCTCTCAAATTGATGTTTCTCCCTCTCTCTAAAGGCAGTGGGCTTGTCCTTGGGTGAGGATTAAAAAAAAAAATTGGAAACCACATGTTGTATATAAAGATGGATTTTTCATGCAGGTAATCTCAGGGGCTTTAGTGGACTAGCTAGGGGCCATTAAATTCCAGTTTCCCACCAAGTTCTGTACTCCCTGGCAACTGAAGACATTCAGCTCTGCTGCCATATGGGATTTGCTCCAAAATGAGTTTGCC